>WBMZ01003977.1:165373-179994 GCA_013400975.1 Atrichornis clamosus
TATATATATAATATGTAACCCAAATGTCAGAGGATCTGATTTTTCTCCTATGTGTATTGGCATAGATTAATTTATGAATACTTTAGGTGGGAGAATTGTGATCCCACCCATGGGTATGTTCTGCTTATGTTTTGTTTAACTTGGTGATGCATTTTAAGGATAAAGACTTTAATTTTACTATATGAGGTTTGGTTTTGTTTTTGCTGGTCTTTTGTTCCATAATTTAAACATAGATGACTGAGAGGACATTATTTTTGGACTTGGGACTAATCTTAAACTATAAGCTTAATGGAGTTACTTGTTATGAATGCTGTTTAAAAAATTGTGTTATAGTTGAAGGAAGATATTTTTGAAAGGGAAAGTGCAAATGCAAGTGCTTGGTCTAGAATTTTAAAAAACATAATACAAATATTATAAGTGAAAATGAGTGGAATTTATAGAATGGTGGACATCAGGACAGCAGGGCAAAAGGAGACACCTTTGAACTCAGGATGAGAGCAGGAAGCACTGCTGCCATTCCCACCCTCCCATTTAGTCCTCTTCCAATGCAAACTCAATAGATGTAGTTTATTACCACAGGTAGTTTAATCCACACTTAATTGCCTTATTCACCTTTAATTGCTTCCTGTCCCATCTTCTCTGCTCCTGTTCTCATTGAATATGTTTGGTATTTTTCCTCTTCTTTATAGACTTACTCCTACCTTCTTTCCTGTGGTGTCTCACCCACCTTTCTTTAGAGATAAAAGGTTTTTTGAATATAGTTTAACAAGCAGGAAAATGAAATTCAAATGTGTAGATTATAATGACAGATTTTTATTCAGTATTTTATTTTATATTTGTAAGAGCTAAAGTATTATGGAATGTCTGCTTTGCCTATGAATTTTCACCAGGAAAATAACCACATGGATTCTGACTATTTGCTTTTCACTTTCATGTTTGTTTTTCAGTTATACTAGCAAACATGTTTACTAGCAGGCATCCCTAAGAAATCCAGCAGGTTTCCAAAGGTTGTTAGGTTTCTCATTAGGGAGCTGATCGTAGGAGTTAAACCTACTCAGCCTATAAGCAGAAAGTGATATTCAGTCAGAATTTACCACTGTAGCTGAAAGTTGAAATTTTAAAGATTCACAGTAAACTGCTGCTGACTCTTCACAGGTTAAACAAATACCAGCACAAAATAATTGTTGTGTAACTGGTGTAGAACAAATAATTTGTGGAAGCATGTAAGAAAAGTGTGCACTTTCAGTAAAAGAGATAATTAATCAAGAAAGTTATTTTCTACCAAATTTCTGCCTATCCATGACAGATTTTAATTCACTGCTACTCTTACGGTAAGAAACTCATGAAGACGTGCCTGCTTGGAAGAAATTGTGTGTGCAAATGTAAGCCTTGGGAAAGTTTTAGGACTTGAGGTTGGTCAGAGATTCAAATCTAGTGTTCTACCATTGATCTCTAGTTCCATCTACCATGTCACACCAACGAGATGAGACTAATAAATGATGTTACAGTATTTGTCATAAACGGCCTTTTCTTCTGCCTCATTACAAAAATGATGAGGAAAACCTAGTTCTAACAATGGTATTCTTTAGAGGACTTAATGTTGCCTAATAATTTTACAGGTATATTAATATTTACAGGACTGTGCACACGTGCACTGTAGCCTACTTACAGGGTCTCTTTAAACACTTGATTACACAGCAGAACAGTTTGTCCAGTCTAATGCCCTTCTGTGCTGCATGTTGCCTTGGCTGGTTGGAGACCCCCAGGGAGAATGTCATCACAGGGTAGGGGAAAGCTCAACCAATACTGAATTTACTTATTGCCACTCTCTGCCTCTGGTATTGGACATGTTAGGGCTGAAATGAGCTGCAGAGATCAGAACTATTCCATTTCAGTTTCTGAGGGAATCTTTTCTGACAGCATGCTGGACAGCAGGGAGGCACAGTTCTGCATGTAGATTGCAGTCAAAGATATGCTTGCTGTAGGCTGATTTATCCTCTTGGGAAGAAGAAGTTAACCTGTGGACAACACCATGCTGTTCTAACTAATTCCAGTATCTCAGCTAGCTTATTTAGATACCAGTGCACTACTTTGCAGGCTGCAATATCAATGTATGCTGGAGTGTGAAGTCTGAGGATCGTTTTGGCTGAAGTATACTTCACAGTATTTCTGTGAAATTGGGCTGCTGGGTCACAGCAAATGTAAAGTGGTGTATGAGACTGGGTGTAAGGCCAGATACTTCAGATGGGAAAATAGGGTTGCTCCTGCCTGTCTGCACCGGGTCCTGCACAGAACCTGGGTGTAGTGAGGTGGCTGGGAACCTGCTCCCCAGACCTGTGAGCCGCTGCCTCATGAAGGAGAGGGAAATAGGGCAGCTGGGTCCCATGCAGCAAGACTGGTGCAGAAGTGCTGCTTTTCTGGGAGCTGTGGACCACATTCCCTCATCTCACACTGTTAAGTGGGGAAGGGCCTTAAGGCAGCATTCTGGAGGATGGGTGTCTCACTGTGTTCTTGGCTGGGCATTTGGGAAGAAAATGCCAGTCCTATCAAACTGAAGTGTAAGCAAGTTGTTAGTTTCCCTTGCTTCTGGGAATACCTAGACAAAAGAAAAGAGGAGAATAAATAGAGGAAGGTATGTTAAGGGTCGGAGAAAAACCAAACCATTGTGATGTTTATATGGCTGCAGTGATTTGACATGGAACCACAGAAACTGATTTCTTTATTTCTTCGCTCTCTGAGGCAAGATTCGCTTTATAGTTTTATTGTGGATAAATTCACCATATGAATTTCCTTTCCCAGGCACTTTTAGAACTGCCGCAATTATCTTACAGCAGACAGGTGGATATTGCTTCCAAAAAAGTGTGTTATTTTGGACACCTGGATCAAACCTGTTCTTTTTATTGCTTATGACACCAAAACATAGCTTACTACATACCTAACTTAATGCTTGAGAGAAGTCAGTTGATTCTGTAAGCTTATCTAGTACTTAAATCAAAGCTATAACCATTGGAATTATCATCATATTAGCTTTTGAAATTGAACTGATCACTTTTAATCTCCCCATTACCATTTGCTGTCTCTTTCTAGCTTGATGATTTGCTGTTTATATTTATTTATGTTTCTTATTTGTTAATTAATTTATGCAGAATTTATTGCAACTATACCTGGAAACTATTGGTAGGTATATGGCTTTTTATTGTGAATGATCAAGCCTGACCTCTGGGAACTGTCAGTAATGCATCTACAGGAGACAGTTTATGACCAAAGCAGTCCAGGGTGAAGTTTCTCTTGCATTCCAAGGTGGTAGGCACGGTAGCTATGCATTCCCTTGCCTCACAGGGAACTGGCAGAGTAGTTGTGCTGAACAGCACCCCAAGGCTGCTTGACAGAGGAGTTACAGTGCTGGAGTGACACTGTATCCTGACCTCCTTTTGTTGAGTACAGCCTCGTAGATCCTAACATATTGAGACCATTGACTATCTTATTGCAGTAGGCGATATGTTCTTATAATATTCAGGCCAATTCTGCCTAGAGGCATAGATAACTCCAGCAAGTTGCAAAGATGATACAAAGGCAGTTTTTCCCTTTTCTCCCCCATTATACTGGGCACAATCTCAGAAAACTGCAGGTTTTTCAAGTTGCTTGAAATCAGTGAACTTCTCTGAGCTCATTGAAACGGTGCATTTACAGATAACTGGAGTTCTTAGCTACCACAAGCACATGTA
Organism: Atrichornis clamosus; assembly: GCA_013400975.1. NCBI lineage: Eukaryota > Metazoa > Chordata > Aves > Passeriformes > Menuridae > Atrichornis > Atrichornis clamosus. Next base: position 169,099 of record WBMZ01003977.1, read on the forward strand.
ATTTCACTAGTAACTAGCTCCCACGTAATTCTATTGCGTACTTTGAAATCAAAATTGAAAATTTAAAGTTTAGGGCTAGATGTGCAACCCAAGAAAATGATTTTGTCCCTTGCATTTATTCTGGTTGTGTTAAGAATTGCAAGATACTCTGGGCAATGATATTACACATCTACTGAAGTTTCCAAGCATTTGCCGCAAGCAATACCAAAGAGATTGCATTGCAGAAATCTGGTCTGAAATCTACTGAAACATATTTATCTGTCATGAGCCCGAGTGATACTGTTAAATGGCATTGAAACACTGCAGTGAACACATTAATTTCAGACAATGTGCACATTATCTTAAAAAACTCCCAGTTCCAGAAAAGAAGATTACACGAAAGATTATTCAGGACTAAGATGAACAATTATGCTTTTCCTGCTTTTGACATGCAATAAAAAGATGAACAAAGTACAACGTGAGCTAGCACTGGAAAGATATGTACATGTCCTGAGTTTGTATAGGCCCTAGACAGGTGGTAGCATCTACATAATTACTAGACCCCAGACATTCACAAACATTCAGGATGTCTGGGATGTTGTTTTACTAATGGGATTCGAACATTTCTGGCTTCCCAGACATAAGAGATGCCTACAGCTGTTGAAGAAGAGAAGTTTGAGTTCCTTGTTTGAAAATTACTATTTTCACCTAGCAGCCATTGGTTTCCTGAACTGACGTTGGTGACTATTTCAGCCTTTTCTGATTCATGGGGAGTCTTTATTGTCATGGCTTTTGAAGAGAGAACGATAGCCTTAAAATGCTCCCAGATAACTCTCCTTGCATATGGTGTCTGGTCAATGCTTAGCTTTTAATTTAGTGTTTAACATCCTTCTAGTCAAGCCTGATGCAGGAGTGCCCATGATGTTCCTCATGGCTGTCCACTCTTTGTTGCCAGCTGCTGAGCTCTGTGCTCTGGCAGTTCAATGCAGGGTTGGTTATCAGGCTTTTCCCATACACAGATTCATTTCTTTTCTGGTCTTTCCTCTTGCTTTATCTATAAATCTTGTCTATTTTCTCTCAAGGTCAGGGTGTTTCAGGCTATGGACTGAATATCAAGAGCTGATTGAGCTTTAGCGTTACTGATGGAAAGGAGTTCCTTCAATCCTGCGTCTATTTTTGTAGCTATCTGTGAGGAAAGCAAGGAGATGAATCACATTTTCAGGGAGCATGTGTAAAGATGGGATGCAGTTTTGATTAACCTTCCCTGCACACTTAGAGAACCTTTTTCCTCCAGATTCATGCACCAAACAGATGGTTCTATATGTGAAGTAGATTGGTTTAGTTTCTGTGGAGGGGATCTAATTTATTGAAATTTTGTTTTATTAACTGGAAACATTTTTTGGATTGGAGTCTGTGGACTTAATAAAACAGTTGTGTGTGACTTGTGCCAAAATAAATACTTCCTAGTGTGGTTGCATCAGTCACATTCAAGCTAATTCCAGTGCTTAACTTGCGCACACTCTTGGTTAAATTTTTGTCATCTGCTGGAGTGGGGATGATAAGTCTGCTTACCGTAACTGAATTTATTTTCCTCGGTGACTAATGGGGAACCATGACAAAAAGTCTGTCCACTCCGCATCCTGCCATATAGCCCTTCTCTGAGAATCATGGTGAGTGATCCAAGTGGTCCCAAGGGAATGATCTGAACACAAGGATCTCAGGTGAAAAGATGGCATCATTTTTGGTGCTGCACCAGTACCGTGATGCTAAATGTAGTGTTGATTTCATCTAGATTTTGTGCTTCTTAGAAATAATTAGAGGTCAAGGAGTGATTTAGTTAGGGTCTAAGTGTCTGTATCCCTATAGATGAGCTTCAAGGTGGTTTTAGGTTGGACATAATTACCAATTTATTAGAATAAATGCTTTGAGTATGTGTTAATTTAAAGATGAAGGCAACCTCCAGACTAAATCAGGAGAGATAATTTAATTTAGACATCCAAAGGCTTTTGCAGCTTTGGAGAACCTGCAGAACTCTCAGACTGGGTGGCTCTTTGAGGCTTTAGATGTGTTTTAGGTGTCAGGCAATGTCTCACATTAGTTGTTATTAGGTAGACTTGATTTGACATTGCTTTTATTGTGGTTGTTTTGGTAGCATCTGATAATCCTACAATGTTAAAAAACTTAGTCATGCTCATAAGCTAATCTTTGTATATGAGACCCTGAGACTTTGTAGGTTAAACATCTTGCTCTTTATCACACTTGTGTGTGCCTATGGCAAAGCAGGGGGTTAAACCAAGTCTTAGGAGCCATGAGCTGTTGTCCAAACCAGTGAACTCCTGACCTGCAAAGGGCAGCAAGCAACTGTTTGATCTACTAAAATTTTTCATATGCAGCACTTCTTCTCATTCGAATTAAAGTATATTCCTTTACTAGTTTCTTCCTGTGTCCTATTTCTGCAGCTGGACCTTCTGACATGTTACCTACATATCTCTGAATTATGTATCAGGCATAAAACTGTCAGAGGCTTCTTCAGAAAATTTGGCTGGAGGGCATAAATTCCTTTCCTCTCTCGTGCCTTTCACTGGTTTTCTGTGGGGATTGTACAGTGGTTGAAAATAATATAGTAAAATACTATATGTAAGATAATATATTAAAACAAGATGGAGTATGGCAAGGAAAGATTCTTCTTATAGGCAAGCTGAAGACTTTGGAGGCTGTTCTGGGTGCTGTATAGTTACCTTTAATGGCTCAGTGGAACATAAAACCACATGCCAGGAAAATATTAACACAATGATTTGCAGGTTATTTGAACAGAGACATGAGTATGTTGATGGTGTAATCTAGTGGGAAGTCCAAAAAATATTAATAAATGATATCTTATTGATTTTGGTGTTTTACTAAGAATATAGCAGTGCTAGAAGCTTGATCAATTTTTTTTTCCCCTCCCTAGAAATATGGTGTACCAACCTGGAGATGTCTTCAGGCTGTTCTGGGAGGGTTGTGAAGGTTGTAAGTTCCATTCTTAAAATCAAGCATGCTGCTTGTGATAGAGGAAGGTACAAATAAATGCATTCACATAGGGAAAATTACTTTGGGAAATGCTCTAGGTGCTAGAGCACAAAGCTTCACACTGTGGGTGGTAGAGCACAAAGATGCAATGAGCATGGAAATGTGTTTGCTCAGATTAAGGAAATCAAATATTTCAAATCAATCACTAGAAATGACTTAAAAATATTAACCACTCTTACTTTTATTTGTCATGCAAAGCTTTGCAGACCAAAGTGTGTCCTTATGGAAAGGTGATATGCAGTTACAGAGCAGCAAGAACTGGGAGTTGTAATAAAACACTGACGTTTTGAGAGTCATTAACGGGAATGTTACCATAAATACCAGTTTGCAGATGAGTACTGAGGGGCAGACCTGCTTACCACACCTGGTAAACTGAAAGGGAGATCCTGAGAGTCCTGGCTCTCAATCTGGGCTCTGACTGCCACCAGTTTGCCTTCTAGAATAGAAGAATAGCATTCTAATTTACACTATTTGCTATGCAGTAATGTAATAGTGAATAAACAGATCTTTCTTGTAGTAGCAGAAGCCAGGAAATGAAAAGTAAATTGTGATCTCTTTTGGTCTCAAACGTTTTCCAGTTCTATTTAAGTAAAAAAGATTTTATCTGTCCAAGATGTGTAGAGCAATATGTAGGCAGAAGCTACTTTATGCATGAACTTCTACTTTCATTCTGATTTTAACAATTAGCATTGAATTCTGTGTTAATTATCTAAAAAAATTTTAGAGATGATGGTAGATATAGAAGATCTATGATAATAGGAGCATGTTGCCATAGACACAACTGTTTAATATGACACTGGGACACTGCTGCGTGAAGAAACCCACTGAAGTTGTATTTCACAATGCCCTGAAATTATGCAGTTGTGAAAAATTAATTCTAATCCTTTCAGTGAAATACTGTGATGTTGATTCTAAAATATTCAACAAGCTATTTCAGTGCAGAGGGCTGTCAAATGACAGAGAAAGCCACTGTATCAGAAGTACTTAGATATGTTTAAAAGTTTTAATTCTAGCAGGTGGACAACATTTTTGAGCATTGTATAACTTCATTACGAGTTTTTACAGCTTCATTTATAGCTTGGGAATTTCTACACCTCTTTCAAAAACCCATCTCATTAATTGGCATGAAATGTCACTAAATATAGAAAACATAGGGGAATAAGCAGACAACAATGCAAAGCAGAAATACAACATGACAGTTTTCTGTTACATGCTGTAACAACTGTGGAGTTGAGAGTTTTTCCAGATTGTTACAGTTTTGTGCTTTTTTGTGTGTGTGTGAATTAGCAGATATATCTGCATGTGGTGCAGAAGAACCTGGCTATCTTCTAGCCTGCCTTCCTGGCCAGGACTTCACTGAAATCAGCAGAGAGCAATCATCTGCCCATTTGGTGTATTTTGTGATTTGGCTTGTTTTTCCAGAGCATTGTACACAGCAGCAGCATCCATTAATTAGCAGATTTCTGATGAGTATTTAGAGAGGTACATTCTTATTACACAGATAAAGTTACGCATGCATATAAACACACTCTATGTCAACCATTAAATTTAATTCTCATTACCAGCACAGGTTTTGTGAGGGACCAGGAGTCATCAAAAGAGGGGAGACGAGCTACATTTCTGTGTTGGTTTGGTGGAGGATGGAAAGAACCCCTTCCTATGGTGTATGTTTATTTTATTGACTTCAATTATTTCTTTCTCTTCAGACTCAGATTTTTTAAAAATCGATAGCTGTATTGCATCTCCCCAGCTCAAAAAAGACTAACCCAATTGCATTCTTCTGTTTTCTAGACATGAGTCACTTCTCACAACAGATCCTTCTATCCTCCTTCCTCAGGAAAATCTTCTTCTAGTTCAGTTTGACTTGTCTTACTGAGTCGGTAACAACTCTTAGTAGCCTTTCCTTGATCTGATTGATAAATACAAGCTGTGATGTGTCTTGCCCACCTGCCTTTCAAATGTACTTCCACTGATAACCCATGCAATATTTCTATAATCTCTATCAGAGTCCCTGATATTCTGAGCAACCCCTCACACTTTTTATACTTTGCATCATTTTTGCAATGTTTATAGGAGTAAACTCCTTGTAGGGACCAAATTAGGAAACCGCATTTCAATAAAGTTACCCAATAACTGCAAATGTATGTGAATTTGTTCAGATGACAGGATTCTTGTGTTCAGAATACTATTTGATAATTGCATGATGCTCTTACACTGTGTCCAATGTCCCGGTCACTGTGACTGAGCAAATATTCACAAACACCTCTTAAAGCATATATGAGTATCTGCATTCCAATTTGAGTGTGGTGATGATCAGGGGATAGAAGAAGATTCTTTCAGACTGTATTACTCTGCTTTTGTAGAATAGCTGTAGTAGAAATTATAATCTGCCAAAAGAATAACAAGAAGCACTGACTCTTTATAACTGAGGTTTACATACCACTCAGTATTGTGGCATGTGCATTAACATTTATTTTATACCTTAAAGAACTTAAATGAAATTCCTTGAAGTTAATAAGATGGCTGGTTTTAGTGTTGGCTTTACGAGACATAGATTTTAATTCAGCATATATCATACTTTACTCTGATTTTATTTATTCTTTGGGCCAGATTCTCATATTTTATAGGACTGTAGATATTTATGACCCTGTTGGAATTAAAAGGTTACTTGTGTTATGATTGACAGTAGACTCTGGCTTTGTTTTCCTAAGAGATTTTATGTTATTTTTAGTCAATGTGTGAAATGGGGCATGGTATAACTTCTTTGGGTCAAGGGGACTGCTATTTCTAAAACTATTTAAATAAAGTATTGAGAGAACAGAAAATGTTCTTCTTGGATAAATATGGCTCTAGTCAGTTGATATTCTGCTGTCAACGTGCATGCCTTGTTCAGCCTTGTCCTCCATGCAAAAGAGATATTGACCCTGTGTACTACACTGAGACTAATTTTGCATATAGAAGTAATAACAGAATGTTTATAGACAGCCCCATAGCCAGAAAGATTGCCAGAGATTTTTAGCTTTTATAAATAGTTACAGAGAAACCAGTGCTAAAGTCAGTTTGCTTGTGAATATTGTCAGATAATAGCAGTAATTTACATTTTACAAGATATTTCATTGAAGACATTATCTGAATTTATCTGATCTCCACTGCATGAAACTCAAGGGAGTATTGAAGTGAGAAGAGAACATGAGTGGAAGAAATGTGCAAGGCATGGTATTTTAAAAGGAAACATCTAACTACTTGGAAATAATAGAACTCCTTAAATAATATCAGTTAAAAAAGGTTCTTTAATTACTGTGAAATAATAGAAATATTTAGATACTAGCAGTGTAAAAAGCTTCTATTAAGATGTAAATTGTTGAAAATATTTTGTGGCTTTTAAGGACATGTTAAAATTTTGACTTTGTGAGCCAAATTCTCCACAACTGAAGTAACTGAAAAGAACCAGGTTCCCAGAAAGAAATAATCATGTCTTGACCACAAGAATTTGAGGTATTGCCTTGGATTTAGAACAGCAATGACAGTAGTTGTTCAGTCAGTACATGCTAGGCATCACTACACAGTTGCAAATAAAAAAACCCCAAAACCTCATGATGCCATTAATTACAGCCCCTAAAGAGATGAGGTTTAACTTCTGAGATATGTCTTCTCAGCATCAGTTTTCAGGAATATCATGTGAAATTCTCAATTCCCTCGACAGCTTTCTTATAGGCCTCATTTAAGTATTGAAAGGCTGCACTAAGGTCTCTCTAGAGCTTTGTCTCCTCCAGGCTGAACAACCCCAGCTCTCTCAGCCTGTCTTCATAGGAGAGGTGCTCCAGCCCTCCAAACATCTTCATGGCCTCCTCATGGACCGACGTCTTCAGGTTCTCAGCCTTATAATGTTGGGCTCCCAGAACTGGATGCAGAACTCCAGGTGGGGAGAGCAGAGTAAATGGGGACAAATGGGGACAAAATCACCTCCCTCGACATGCTTGCTGGTCACACGTCTTCTGAGGCAGCCGAGGATTGGGTTGGCTTTCTGGGTTGCAAGTGCACATTGCTGGCTCATGTTAATTTCTTTATCCACCAGGATTCCCAAGTCCTTCTCTGCAGGGCTTCTCTCAATCTTTTAATCCCTGATACATGGGATTGCCCCAACCTGGGTGTAACAGCTTGCTCTTGGCCTTGTTGAGCTTCATGAGATTTCCACTGGACAACTCCTCAAGCCTGTCAAGGTCCTTCTTTATGGCTTCCTCTCCCTTTAGCATATGAATTTTACCCCTCAGGTTGGTGCCATGTGAAAACTTTCATAATCACTCTGTCTAGGTCATTAATTAGGATACTGAACAGTGCTGGTCCCATTATGGGCTCCCGCAGAATACAGCTGATAATGATCTCAATTTGGACATTTAGCCATTGACTGCAATTGGTCATCCAGTGAATTCCTTATCCATCAAATAGCCCATCCATCAAATCTACATCTCTCAAATTTAGAGACAAAGATTTTGTGTGGGACCCTGTCAAAGACCTTACCGAAATCAAGATAGATGAAATCAGTTTCTCTTCCCCTATCCAGCGGCACAATCACTCCATCACTTCATTGTAGAAAGTCTGCAGATTATTTAGGGGTGATGTGCCCATTCTGAAGCCATGTTGGCTGTCTGGAATCACCTTCCTACTATTCATATGCTTGATATAGCTTTCAGGAGGATCTATTCCATTATTTTACCAAGCAAGGAGGTGAGGCTGACTGGTTCGTAGTTCCTGTGGTCCTCCTTTTAATTCTTATTAAAATTAGTGTGATATTACCCTTTTTCCAGTCACTGGGTACTTTGTTTGGCCGTGACTTTCAAAATACAATGGAGAGTGGCTTATCAACTACACCTGCCAGTTCTCTCAGGACCATGGGATTCATCTCCCATGAACTTCTGTATGTTCAGCTGAAAATAATACAGCCAAAAATATTTTGACTTGATGGGTTGAAGAGGACTTAAAGTAAGGAATGAAATAATTGGTAAAATTCTACACAAAAAGTCCCAATCAGCCATGGGAGGGTTTTTTTTTTTCTGACTTCATGGTTGCTGCTAGGATGTTTTAAAAGTCTTCATCTGAGTATTATTTTTACAATTTGGATAGTACTAGTAGAAAAAGTATGTAGGTTGGCCACGTGGTTTTAAATCTGGGGAGTCACAGGTCCCAGAGGAGATCCAGATGTAACATTCATCACCAGTTTACCAGTTTTCACAGAGATAGGTTCCTGACAAATATTTTTTCCTCCTTCATTTTTATAATATACTTATTTTGAATATTCTTTTCTTTTTTTTAAAAGGAAAAAATAGATTATTAGATTTAGTACATTATTACAATAATTAGATTGCCTATCTATTCTTTGCTGAGCCTAATAGTTTGCTTTTAACTCATAAGGCTTCTAGAAACATCTTGATTCTTCATCTGGAATCAGTAAAACATAGAAAATACACTAATTGCCTTATAAATAGTTCCTCTCATTAATTATCCTTTGCTTTAAAATGCTATGCAGGTTTCAAATAACTTTTCAGGAACTGGCTAAATTTAAACATATTTTTAAAACAAGGTGCTTATCTCACTGAGAAGATTTCTAGTTGAAGTTTGTTAACATATTAAGTTAATAACTGTTATCAATGGAATGATGAGGAATAGTGAGAGCATGGTCAGTGAATATCCATCAATGTACTCTCTGTTGTAAATTCAAACACTTTTCTTGTTTAATGAAAACACTGGCTACATCAAAAAAAAAGCCTATACCTGTGTTTTCATGAAAGCATAGGTTGCTTCCATTGCTACACAATTTTTAATCATATTTCTCAATCTAACAATAGGTTCTCTTTAAATAGCTTCCTCAACTAAAATCACAGCACAAAGAATAAAACACTGGGTGTTTTGACACACACAAGTCTTTATCAAGTACAATGCAAAATTCAGTTGCTCTTATACAAGTTTACAGTTAGAAATTTAATGTTAATTAATTTTTTTCATATAAAAAGACTACAGCAATTTCCTCAGGTTTATTTTTAAGTACTGTAATAAATGCAATTGAACTTTGGAAGTTCATTCCTTTTTCATTCATGCTGTTACCATGGAAATGTGGATTTTATGCTTAAATGAATAAGCTTAGTTCATAAATTACACTTCATAAATTGTAAAAGTAAAATGTTAATTCATAATTGGGGAATGATGGCAATCATGACAAGATAGGCATCATTTTCCCCAAGTTTCATTTTCCCCCAGGTTTTTCAAACAATCATGGTAATTTTTTTTTTGTGCAGAAAACAAGCATAGGCTTCTAATAGTTTAAAGGCTTCTAATAATTTAAATTTTTACCGTGTGTTGAGTTGGTGGTGTTTAGCCTGGAGAAAAGGAGGCTGAGAGGGGACCTTATCTCTCTCTCCAACTGCCTGAAAGGAGATTGTAGCTTGGTGGGGTCAGTCTCTTCTCCCTGGTAACAAGTGACAGGACCAAAGGAAATGGCCTCAAGTGGTGTCATGAGAGGTTTAAATTGGATATTAGGGAGAATTGTTCACTGAAAGGGTTGTCAAGCTTTGGAACAGCTGCTACATTGGTGGTGCTACATTGATGGTTGGACTTGATGATTTTTTAGGTGTTTTCCATCCTTAAAGATTCTATGATTCTATGATTTCCATATTAAGAATAAAGGACCAACTAAAGCAAAGACTGTATTCCTTTCACGTGACACTTTGAAGCACAGGTTGGACAACCATTTGCCAAGAACAGTCTTTGTTGATCTTCCCTCAGCAAGAAAAACAGCCTAGATAATCTGCTAGGGTTCCAGGTTGCCATGGCCTTTAGTGTGACTGTGAATGAAAGTACCTTTTTGAAGGAGTTATCATGAGATGCATGTCAAGAAGAAAGGCAGCTGTTCTCTCACAGTCACAAAATACTATGGAGACATGTTAGTAATCAATTTGAGTAAAATCCAGGAAATTCAACTGGGGATTTTCAGAGTCGAAAAAGTCTTCACAGCCTGGATCTCTCAATTGAGGCATTAAAGGGGTAATGTCATCTCTTTCAGTGGAATAGGATGAGGTGTAAAATAAACTTGATCCATGGATTACAGGTATAGGAATGGAAAAATGAGGTTTTGAGTAACTCAAGGTGAAGCTTAATCCAATTCCTTCTTTCTGAGCCTCTGTTCCTTGTTTTGCAGTATTTTGTTTTAGGGCTATGAGGAACAATGAGGGAGCTTTTCCTGAGAATTTCACAGTCATAAAAACTCACAGCATGAGGACATTGTTCATGATTTTTTAATTTATCATTTGGCCTTTGTTTATTTATTCTTTAAATTTGCTTATTATAAATGGTTTTATGGCTGAAATTATGAAATACTAACTGCAAAGCCTCATTTATAAAATATGTATAAATTTTAATATTGAGAAGGAATTATTTTCTAATTGTATGTTTTTGTCATATATCTAATCAAAACCTTCCTCAATGCAACCACATAAGATAGAAAGCAGAGAGCTGGGACTTTAAGAGGAAAAGTATTAGATGCTCAAAAATCAGACAAATGTATTAAGAAGATTGTGCAGGAAAAAGGGAACAGAAAGTTTTCAGCAAAAACTGTAGCTTAAGTTAAATCAGCCCAGGGCAAGGTCTTTGGTGTTTACTGGTCTGGAAGGGAGGAAGAATATTTGACACAGCAACTTATGCATCAGAATGCCAAGATGCCAGAGAGCTGTTTACAACACTGGAGATAAGAGTTTGTAACTAAGCTATTCAGTCTTTTTATTTCTCTTTGTGAAAGCTTTAAGACTTTCTGAGTTCCAACTGCTGATGTAGTTCCTCTGTCTGTGTTTTGGTTTGAGC
>WBMZ01003978.1:0-114245 GCA_013400975.1 Atrichornis clamosus
CGAGCCGCCGCTCTGCCCCGCCCCGCCGGAGGCACCGCCCGCCGCCGCCCCCGGGGCCCGGGGCCGGGCAGGGGGGGCTCAGCATGGGACTCTGCGACCCCCGAGTTGCCAGGGCCCCTCACGGTGAATCCCAGCGTAGTTTAGGTTGGAAAAGACCTCTGAGATGGTCGAGTGCAGCGTATGACCGAACACCACCGTGTCAACCGGACCCTGGTACCAAGTGTCACGTCCAGACTTAAAACACCTCCAGGCACCTTGAGTCCATCACCACCCCGGGAAATAGCCCAGGATGCTCTCCCCATGCCCCAGCCTTCCCTGCCCTCCTTCGTGCCTCGGGACCCGGCCGACTCTCCCACCTCTGCGCTGGGCTAAGGCAGCCTGAGATCCCCCGAATCTCTCCTCGGGAAGGGAAGGGGTCTGGCCGCGGTCCCCGAGCAGCGAGTCCGGTCCTGCACCTACCACTGACCTCCGCAGCACTGTCTGCAGCTACGTGTAATACGCTTATTAAATCTGCAATGCACCTATTCTAGGGTTTTGCCTCATTGCTGACAATAAACTTGATGCCGTTTTTAATGCAGTTATCCTTGCCTCATTCTCACAAGCATTACTCTCTCTTTCATTTATACCATTTAGGAGACTCACTGCACTCCATGCAGCCCACCCTGAAAGCCTTGGCTTTACCACCTCCATGGCAGAAAGGTCTTCGGGGGCCTGAGATGCTGCTCTTTCAGGAGTGGAGCCACACAAATAACAGACCAGGGGGTTCAGCTTGGTGGCCAGGTCCAGCCAACTAACCCTTAATTTTGTTTTGAGTTCTCTCAGAGCTATTCTTCCCATCCCCTCTCCAAAGGCTGGGTTAGAGAAAACTCTTGATGTTTTGTATGTGGAAAAGACTATTCGCTTGTACTCTGTTTCTGGCCATAACATGTAAAAAAGTGGAAGTTTCCATTTAAAATGGAAAGTATTGGTGACATATTGAAAGCAAACATTTTGAATTCACAACAAAAATGGGAAGGTACCACTGGCTTTTTAAGCACAGTTTGCAAATAAGTCGATCCAGAACACTTTTTTCCTGGCTAGGTACCAGCCTGTCACGTTGGCCGCACAGCTCAGGTGTGTGTCTCAGGTTGAACAGTGGGACTGAGTTTTAGACTATGAGAAAAGAAAGTTTAAAAATACTTGGTATCTTCTAGTACCTCTGTTTCAAACCTTTGGTACCTAACTACAATTCCAATGCTCTACAACTGGTCTTTTTGCCCATTTTCCTCAAATCTTCATCAGTTCTCCAGCAAATGTTAGCAGCTTGCTGTCAGCTGGTGGGTAAGTGCTGATCAGGGCCCAGGTCACACCAGGCTGAATCACAGGGATCTCACATCCAGCACTCCATCCTTCCTGAAATGGCTGGACTGGGACTTGACCAGTAACAAGCACTTGGAACAAATATTGATCCATTATTCTTCACCCTTTATTTTTTAAATTGACTATTCTGTTGATTCCCATTTTTGCACTTTGAATGTTTAATTCAGAAAGTGAAGATCTTTATTAAAGAATCTAATGCAGAAAGGCTTCATCTGTCAGGATGGCATGTGAGATCTCTCTGAAAACAAATCTGAGCAGACAGAACATTTCAAACAACTGTTTGGATTCTTTCATCAAAGAAAATACCTTTGCAAGTTAAGACAAATCTCTGATAAGCACACCAGAAAGCCTTATCGCTCATCTCCCAGAATAGCTTAGCCCTTTTTGCTCCAGGCTGGTTTGCAAGGAATGGTTGATTTTCTCCACCATTGTGAAAATGCAGCAGCCTCTGAGGAGGCAAACAATTTGCTCGTCCTTCCTGTGAAGGCTCTGGGAGGTTACAAGGAGCAAGAGTATTTTCCAACATTGTTCACTGCTTGAGGAGGTGGAGGAAAAGAGCTTTTCCCTTACTTTGTAATGGGAACACACGGCGTCTCCGTGGTTACAAATCAATAAATGGCATTAAGCCCAGTATTTCAAGAGCTGTCAGAGGCATTTTGAAGGAGCAGTGTGTGCTTTCTTACATGATTTTCTTTGGGCAGAACTTTACATCTCCCACACGCTCACGGCGTGGTACTGCCAGGGGTATGATGTCCTAGTGCAGTTAATCTTCAGCTGGATCAGTGAGGTAAGCAGATGAGCTCCAAAACTCCTGACACAAAGCAGGTGATATTAAAAAAAACTCTTTCCTGTGAAGGTGGTGAGGCCCTGGCACAGGTTGTGCAGAGAAGCTGTGGCTGCCCCATCCCTGGCAGTGTCCAAGGCCAGGCTGGATGGGGCTCTGAGCAGCCTGGTCTGGTGGAAGATGTCCCTGCCCAGGGCAGGGGTTTGGAACTGGATGACCCTTCAGGTGCCTTCCAAAACAAACCATGCTGTAATTCTATGATTCTACCAGTACTAACTCACAGACAGGGCACTGAAATCCAATAGCAAGCCATGTACATCACAGCCAATTTTTAATATTTTTTTAAAAATAAATTCAGCACATTGCTGGGCCCCAAATGTTTTCCTTTAGACCAAACCCATTCCCCAAAATACAACAGCTGAAAGAGCCGATGGATCTCCTTCCCAAAGGACAAGGGTATCACACCCAGGCTGTGCATGGCTTTCATTTCAGGACAGCTCAGAAAGTGAATTCAGTGAGTCCCTCTCTTTATTCCCTGCCAGGTATTAACCCCGCATCTGAGCCAGGGTGTTTCCAGGTCAGGTCTCTGCCACCGACTCTCCCAGCACAGTTGTGGCAGTCAGAGCTGAGATAAGATGCTCTGAAGGCAGAGCTGTGCCAGCAAAATCGCCTTGTGCAGATGGGGTATAAGCAGAGAAAACGCGCTTTTGTCTGGGTAGCTTATTTCACTTGAGGGAGCTGGAATTTGCTCTCTCAGCAACAGCACAGTTTTACTGTTAGAAGCCATTATCTTGGAAATGTTTGCTCTTCTGACTAACTATTGTAGCTGGGCTGTCAAAGCTGTCCTGGTTTCCCGCTACCTGAAGTATCCTGATTGTTAAATACTCAACAGAGCAAATTGTTTTAGCCAAAGCCTTGAGCTTTGGTATGACACGATGTTCAGTCCTGCCACAAAGCACTGCACAAACAATTTCTAGCTGTCAAATCCATAACTGAACATTTCTCCTCATGTTTAAATTCCCCTCCAGTCCCTTCCTAAAAAGGAGAGGAGAGATTCAGTGCCCTAAGGATTCGTAATCCACAGCAGCTGAAGTACAAAATGCTCCCAAACTGTACCCCCGCTTCAAACAGTCAAACTTCTCACCTTGGCTCTCCCATCTCTGGGTCTTCCCACAGTGTTTGAAAGCACTAAGAAAAGCCCTGCTCACTGAATCTGCTGCTGAACTGATGGAAGAGATGCTGCCTTGGCTCTGCTGCAGATAGGCCCGTTCAGGGCTGAAGTGCTACACACAGCAGTTTCTCCCTAAAGTTTCTGGTTCAAAACCCCCAAAAGCAGAAGGCCATTTAAGAAATCTGGGTATCCGGAAATCACAAAAAGTAGTATTACAAAGCAGAAGATGCTGCATGTTTTATGTAAAATGTGAGCAAGAGAAAACCTCCTGACATGAACAGGAATCACATCAGGCTCAGCTGGAGGAATTCATACAATGGAAATAGAACAGCTGCTTGAAAAGATTGGGTGTTCCAGACCATTGTCTTCCCATTACTTTGAATGATTGCTGTCATTAAAAACAGGAAAAGAAAGATGCCACTTCGAGAAAGTTTTACATTCTTAAATTTCTGGAGGCCTACCAACATTCTTCTCCTCTCCCTGGAGGCCTCGCACTCACTAGGTTAGGTACAGCTATACCTTAACTGGGCTGAAATACTCATTAGGTTGGTGTACATGTACTTTTTACAGCATTCCCTTTATTTCTCTATAAGCAGATAATTGCTACTTACACTCAGGAGATGCTTTCTGGCATAGTCAATGCTTGACGGAGCTGAAGAGAAGCCCTTTGGGTACTCAGAGTGTTTCACTTCAGACACAGGACAAAATGTTCACCAGCTTAGTGGTGTAAGAGGAGTCAGGAACTGGCATATTGGTGCCAGCAGTGACTTCTCCTGGTAGACCTCACACTGGAATGTACCAGATAAGCACATCTCACTGGAACACCAAGTGGCTGGCACAGCAAGGCAGATACCTGAGTCTGTGAAGCACTGCAAAATGTTATCAGAGGAAAGCAGCCATGGTGGATGTAGCAGGACATAGCAACCCTACCACAGACCCAGTCTGTAGCATCTGCCTAATCTGAAGGAGACTTTCGTTCTAGACACAGCCAAATTCATCCCTTGCACAACTCACACTGTTAATCGTGGCTGACCTCACTGCTACCGTTCATCCCCACCTGGCTGGTGATGACATCCTGCACCTAAGATTTGGTCCCCAGCCACTAGGATAACTCTCACTTTTTATTTCCCACTAATTCAGAGTGCACATTTCTTTCGTTCCTTTCAAAATTACTTTCACATTCCCATTGCCTGGGGAATATTTTCCTTCAATTTTCCTCAAGTTTCTCAGATACCCAAGCGCATCCCTTGGTTTGTTCTTGGCGGCAACTTCTAGATGGTAATGAAGAACCACCAGTGCTCCTGAAGGCAGTCCTCTTACACACAGAACGAGGCTGACAGGCACACCCCCAAAAGCCTCTCCAGCACTGGGACAGCCATTAAGTGCCTTTCCTGAGAGAATCTCAACTCGTGCAAACACGGCAGCGGGATGTGAGGATGCAGAGCAGCCGAAGGGGTGCAGTCCCACCGCGCAGTCCCTCGGTGCAGCCGGCAGGAGCAGCCGTGGAGCGGTGCCAGCCCCGCTCCCGAGCCGCGGCTATCCCAGCCCGGCACGCTGCAGACACCACTCCAGCTCACACAAGGAGTCAGTGCCTGGGCTGGATCAGGCTTTTAGTGGCATTCGGGAGCGGAAAACAACGCCGTTCGGACGTTCCTTACATATTAGGGCTGAGAGGGCCGCGGAGGAAGGCGGCAGCATCCTGCCCAGACGGGAGCAGGAACTGCGTTTGCTTCCCGTTTCCAAGAGATGTGTTCGCATCGTTTGTTCCTGGAGTGACCTCTCTGGAAATGCATTTCGCTGGTGACTCGCTGAGGTGGGAAACAAGACCAGGCTCCCCGGCTGAGTCCATCCCGGCGTGCGCGGGGCAGGAAGGGAGCGCTTGCAGGTGGCAGAACTCAAGCAAGTTAATCACTTGAAATTACTGGAATCTTCTGCTCCAGAGAGACAAGAAGTGATAAGGAAAGTCTTAGGGGCTGACTAGTGTAGCCACTGAGCTGTCTTACTGTATCAGTCACCACAACACTTGCCATGCTCCAAGCAAAGTGACAGACAACCATAAAACAGGGATTATTTTGTTCTTTGGGGAGGGAGAAACATGGAAAATCCAGCTCCAAGAGAGCACAAAGAGGCGGTGATCATCAATTTAGGTGCTATTGGTTTTGGTCTCACTCTCTCCACAGATTTAATGCTTTAGGAATGTGGAGAATAAAGCTTTCATTCATGGAAGATACCTATTTTTTAGGTTAGAAAAAACATCAAAATGATCTTTATTCTCCACTTCACTTGTGAGCCCTGTCTTTTTGTGTTAAGGATAAGTAGAAGAAGAGACAAAGGGATTTTGTTTAAGTGGGGAGTAAGTCATGTCTGAGTGAGTATGGCTGATATGAATAGTTTATAAAAAGAACTTCACTAAACCTATAGAATTAAAATATTTACATTATGTACCTAAAACAAACTATTTGAGGACCATCCATGAGACAAAGCAGTGGGTAAAAATTAAAATCACCTTTCAGTATTGCTGTCAGAAGGTACACAGGATGGACTGAACTTCAGTTGTCTGCCAGTGAATAGGGAAAACAGTTGCCTCTTCCCATTGCAAAAGTGCCTGAATACGTCACTGAAGTCATTGCACAGTTGAAATCTAAATGTCATAAAATCATAGAATGGTTTGGGTTGGAGGGGACCTTAACGAACATCTCGTTCCACCCCCCTGCCAGGGGCAGGGACACCTTCCACCAGACCAGGTTGCTCAGAGCCCCATCCAGCCTGGCCTTGGACACTGCCAGGGATGAAGCATCCACAACTTCTCTGGGCAACCTGTGCCAGAGCTTCACTACCCTCACTGGAGAGAATTTCTTTTTCTTTTTCAGGTTGCACTTATTCAACAATGTCCCTGTTAAAGCTGGCCAAACATTTTAGCTTCCATCCCGGACAAAGTGTTGATTTTGACATTTTGAGAGAAACTGAGTAACGCATTTGGGATGAGGAGACGAATATTTAGGATTTTCATGGAAGGAAATATTCCAGGAAGAGTAGCTAAGCAAAATAATATGAAAATCACAGTGTAAATATCAAGCTATTTCATGGGGATGCACATGTTCATCCACTGATTAGCCTGGAAAGGGGAGTGGAGACCAAGTGAGGAGGTAAAGGTTGGAACAGTGGCAAAGCCAAAAAGCACAAGAGTTCTGCCAGGCTGCAGGGTCGCTCTGTCTTGTTGAGCTGTACATTCTGCATTCATTTTAGGTGTCCTGCTGCCACCACAGCTCCAGGGACAAGGCAGGCTGGATGCAACACACGTTGGAATTGAGTGAGCAGGGTTGTGAGCAATAAAAGGTTAAACACTTGTAGCAGAAAAAGCAAGGCATAGAAAGCAGGTGAGCATAGCAAAACAACGTAAGGGCAGATAAGCAAACGTGCATCTCAGATGAGATTAATTACATCCTGAGTCTAACCTTGCTGAGGATGGAAGGCACACCTCCTCTGGCAGCTTGGCTTCATGGAAATACCTGCGGCTGTCACGTCTGCTTGGCTCAATGCCGTCCTGCAAAATGGTTTTACAAGCCCTATCAGCTCATTAATGCCCAATTTGCTAATGCACAGGCATGAGGGATCCTGCATCAGCGGTCCTGTTGTGTTTTGTCTTTGTGCCAAAAACTTTTGAGAACATCTTTAAAGAGACAGCTCTCTTCTAATTCGGGTACCAGCACCGTGGTTTGATCAAGACCTCCGGGAGCTGAAGGGCTGTTTCAGTTTCAGAGAACAGCAGTGTCCATCCTCTAGAAAGGCATCTTTGGTTCCTAAAAGAAACATTTCCTCTTAAAAAGGTTCTTTAAAAAGTTTCAAATTTAAGTGATCAATGTTATTATTGTTAGTATTAATGTTAGTATTAATGTTATTATTTTTAGTAATCCTGGGTTCTGGAAAGAACGACTTAAGCGTTTCCAAATAAATTACTCTCCACTTCCCCTTACTCAGATTACTTCTTGTGTACGTACATACAGCACTGCTATATTTGTACATAAACCACCTGAAAATGCAAACAAAAATGGGAGGAAGTTCAGATATGGAGCCTTTAATTCACACACAAAACACACACAGGGAACATTCAAAAGAGGTTTCAGTCCATCTCAGGCATCCAAGGAATGATGTTTTCACATTTAAGATAAAAAAGAAGTCAGAAGTAACCATTATCTTTTGGCAAGTGTTTTGCAAACACAAAAGTCCCCTTTAATGTTTGGGAATCAGGGCTTTAGACTGCTTGATATTTAAAAATTTTGTCTTCTTTTAAAGTATGTGTCTCTACTTTTACACATACACAAGTAAACACTTAAGATGGATTTATTTATAATTCAATATCTTACTTAAGACATAAGCCTATTTAAAATAAAGTGTGAAATTCTTGCACTGAGTATCAAATCATAAGTTTCATATATATTTTTTTAATGAATTAAATAAAATTCAAGGTGAAAATCACAAACGTTTGCTACTAAAATTTTAAAGAACATAAAATCAACCAAGCTGATGGAATTACCATCTGAACATCTGGAACAAGACTTGGCTGAAGTGAACTAGCTTTTGATAAAAGGGATTTTTCTACATGTGCAGGGAGGATATTGGAGCTGAACAAGCTGAATAATCTGAAACGGAAATAGCAATAAGTTCAAAGCTGAGAAACTAACTGGGGACTAAACACTAAATTTCCTGGCTAAGCTGTGAATAAAAGTGAGGAATGAAAGTGCCACCTCTCTTCATGATTACATTTTGAGGGATACTGAACAGCAGCAAGCACTTTGATTCACTAGCTGTAAATGATCTGCCTAAATCAGCTGAGTTTTATGAAAAATATATTGTGATGAGCTTTGCATGCCTGTAATGGTCTGCCAAGTTAGTCAGATACAATAAATAAACCTGTGATACAGAGGCATGTCCCTGCAGGGGACAGACTGAGCTGCCCCTCTCCTGCAACCACAGGAGATCATAGGAATATTCCATGGCAAACTATCTTGCATTTCTTATAATAAAGAATGATGGGAAAAGGACTTAAAGATCAGGCCTTTCATGTCTCCCATCATTGCTCAGGCAACAGGATCCCCATTGGCTAAAGCAATCAGTGTGGGCCACCAGCTACCAAAGCTGCATTAAGTGTGTGGGGGTATTTTTAAATTAAACATGTCATATTTTACATATAGGAAGACATTAAGGCAAGCTGCCCTCTTGCCTTTCACAAAAATTATGCAGCTGATTGCTCCTGCATTAACAAGCTGGGAGACACACATCAAAGGAGAACTGCGAGACTGACACGGACCCCCCATGACTTCAACCACCATGAGTTTCAGGCAGTTTAAAAAAATTTGTCTCATCCAACCCAAAGGTAGCCATGGCATTCCCAAAAAGGGAGTGTCGGAAGTGAGTTCTTGCTCTTCTTGGAGCTCACATCCCTTTCTCTGTCTCAGGGCTCATGACTGATTTAACCTGGAATTTGTTTTCCTTGGGGAAGCAGCTAGCACAAATGTTGTGCAGGCCTGCCAGTAGCTTTTGGAGTGTCACAGGGATAAGTCCCCTCTGTAAATAATGATCTGAACTTCCAATATCAATAAAGTGTTATTGTGAAAATGGCTTAATGAGACTCCACAGGCTCATGGAGAGGGTGAGA
Organism: Atrichornis clamosus; assembly: GCA_013400975.1. Lineage (NCBI taxonomy): Eukaryota > Metazoa > Chordata > Aves > Passeriformes > Menuridae > Atrichornis > Atrichornis clamosus. Next base: position 8,971 of record WBMZ01003978.1, read on the forward strand.
ATGAGAGGAGGGAGCCTGGGAGGAATCCAACAGGGAGGACAAGCTTAGCACACTCCCAGACTGGGGGTTGTTGTGCTCACAGGCACCTCAGATGGACACACACCCTTTCTAGTGACTCCAACACTATGGGAAAAGCTCTTTTATATGTCCCCATGTCCCTCACAATGCCTGGGCCAAGCAGCAGGGCAGGATAAGGAGGGGCATTGAGGGTGCGAGGATAATGTCATTTCAAACACAAACCAGAAATGACTCTCAGAAGAACACCAGACACCATGGCAATCCCCAGTCATATTGTCCTTGTCTTTCCCCTCCATCCCTTGTAATCTGTTGTAGATACTTGTCTTATGTTTTAAACCAACATAAGCAGCTTCTGAAGGCAAGAACCTACAGCTGCAGGACACCACAGTGCCTCTCTCTTTGTGAAGTAAATTCCCTGATGGTGCAGGAGGAACAAGTACATCTCTTTGACAGCTGAAATTTCCATCTGCGCTATGTTCGCTGAGGGCTGGTATCATTTATTTGTTGGTGCCCTGCAGCAGATCTGCCTATCTGCTTGAATGCTCCCACTTCATGAAAAAAAAAGCCCCTCCAGCTTTCTAGACAAGCTCTGTAGCTGGCAGGAGGGGGAAATGTCAAACTAGCACAGAATGATATTTAAAGAGAAGCATTACCCGCCAGAGCAGGCAGGTCTGAAGGGGATGTTTCTGAACCAAAGCCAGGACAAACTGGAATAACATTTCGCTGCATGTGCACCGGTGCACTCACTGGGGATTCACCTGTCTCTTTGGCCATCCCTATCTGCCAGTTAAATCAAAGATTCCCCTTGGTGACATCCTAGGCCAGACACTGAGAAAGACAATGCCATTGCTGTGAGTTTCTGTGGCTCTGCAAGCTGGGGAGCAGGTGCAGTACCCAGGGAGGATCCCCCTGTGAGCCACTGGGGCTCCTTGCATATTCCCAGCCTCTGCTACACACACGGTGGTGAATCCTCTGTTCCCACCTACTTTCTGGTAATCAGGACCAACATCCAGCCTAATCTGAGTTCTGTCTGCTGGGAATGTTCTGGATGACTCTTTCAAGGGCAGCACTGCTCAGCTCAGTAACTGGCAGTAAACAAGGCACTGAAAGTCCTGACTTCAGGAATTTCATTTAACAAAAGGTGGGAGTTTTATAGAATCCCTTAATCCAAGATATATCTCACAGTAGCTGTCTGGACAGTAACAGCTGATGATGAAGAATGGAGAAGAGATGACTGAAATGGGTTATTACCAGTACATACAAATATCTTAAGAGTGGGTGTCAAGAAGATGAGGACAGGCTCTTTCCAGTGACAAAAAAAGGGCACAAACTGGAACACAGAAAGTTCCATTTGAACGTGAGGGAAAATTCTTCAGTGTGAGGGTGACAGAGCACTGGAAAAGGCTGCCCAGAGAGTATGTGGAGTCTCCTTCTCCAGAGAGATTCAATACTCACCTGGATGTGACCCAGCTCCAGATGAACCTACTTGAGCAGCGGGTCTGGGCTAGGTCTTCTCCAGAGGTCGCGGTCAATCCCATCCTTTCTGTGATCATCAAGGTCAGAAGCAAAATGGAGGTTACCTCCATCTGACTGAGAGAAGTGTGTAAAATCAGGTTTTTCTACACACAACCTTCTCCTAGAATTTCAAACCTCTCTCAGCCTTAGACAATAACGTCAGTTTACACTCTGCACACCGCAGGGAACATGTGCTAAAATCACCTAAGGGAACGATTACAAGTACAAACCCAGCAATGGCCCAGGTACACCTGCAAGAAGCACGCTTTGGCCACACAATTCTTTTCAGTGGGACACTAAAGCCTCTGTATTCTGCACTAATGTGGGGGGAGAGTAAATCTACAGCTGCCATTGGCACTCTGCTGCACTGCAGAATTACATCTTCTGTGCATCATTAGTTGGGGATGAACATTCAGCTATAGAGAAGACAGCTGGGTGGGCTATTGTGAGACAGGAAATCCTATAGATAGCACAAAGCTCATCTCCACATGCCATTTTCTCCAAAAACCTTCAAAAGTCAAGTCACAGTAAGAACTCAGACTCACTGTCAATCTGATGAGATTTAAATATAAACAGCGATTGATGTAACAGCAGTGTAGGGCTCATGTGTGCACAAGTTCTTATTTTCTTCAGACGATCACGGATCAGCTCCATATGCTGGTTTTCTCGTCAGCAGCTGTGTCCCAGCTACTGATTAAATTTTAATTAATCAAGCTGAAAAAGGGTGTTGCTGCTGGCAAGTTCAGCTTCTCAAACTCAACTTTGGTTTATTGTGCTTATTTCGCTTTTCAAGAAAAACTCCCAACAAAATCATCACTTTGAGGCTGCAACAGCATTCCTTGCCAGGCAAGGAGAGCCAATAGCAGGAGACAACTGACTTCTCCAGGCCTTAAAGTCCGGCCAGTCCAGCATTCTCTCCATTCCCCATTATTCCCCATTATTTTTTTATCCTAATGGTACACTAATTCATTAACAAATTGGTAAGAACTTTCCGTCCCATACCTGAGCTGCAGTACAAGCTAAAGTGCTGATTTCCTTATGGCATTAACTGTCTGCTCTGTGCATGGCTCAGAAAAGCAACCTCAGCTTGACATTAATTACATTTGGCAATTATTAACTCTCCATCTGTGCAGCCTTCCCAGGTAGGAGAAGCCTTCCCTCAGCTTTGAGCACTTTATGATTGTTCATACTGTAACAGTAAAGTGATTATTCTCAAGGAAAGGCCTTTGAAGTGTGGAGTGCTTTGAGGGCTGTTTTCACAGGTGGGAAACAGAGACAACGGCATGAACTGAAGTCCAAAGGTCACCCCGGGGTTGCAAAGCTGAAAAACTAAACACCAGGCACCAGGCTAGTTGTTTAAAATGCACAAATGCTGAACTCAGTATCCTTCTGTATGTGAAGTAAGGTAGAATAAAAACAGCAGTGGAAGAGCTCCCTCCTCTTTTCCTGCTCTTTCGTGGGTTTACAAAAGCATCTGCATCAACTCCCATCTCTGAATGCAAGGTGTGCCTGAGGAGCCTGCTCCACCTCCTTGGGAGGCTGAGGAACAACTCTCAGTTGCCATTGTGGGGGCAAATGATGTGAAAGCACTGAAGTTCATCCATCTCCCCAGCCACTGCCAAGGAGCAAAGCTACTGCAGTCAGAACAGTTCACTCACACCCCATACCCAAAATCATGGGATTTTATGAGCAATAGAGGTTTGCATGGTTGATGGTTTCAGCCTTATCATATCAATGAAAGTAACAAACAGGTTTTTGACCTTAGCTCTAGCGTCCTGACTGGTTTTCAAGCAAGAATCTGAGGAATCACAGTCCCAGGGGTCTTGCTAGCTTGTTTTGTCTCAGCTGAGCATGTTCTCTTCCCTGCCTGCTCTCACAAGCACCAGTAGCAGGGACCACCCTTTACCTGGAGGGTCTCAGAACCAAGGATTACAAACATCTCTCCTCTGCATAGCACCCTTGGACTACCAACCTACTGCATGAGTGGGGATCCAAATCAGGTTATTTCAGCATTAGTAACAGATTAATAAAAAACCCCCTCCCTTTCCCAAACTATAGGTAAAACCCACATCACTGGGATTTGGTGAGCTTCAAACAGCAGTAACACCCATGCTCTCTTAGCAGGGTTTCAGATTTGATGGCCTAATTCCTATTCTCAGCATTAAACTCATTTAAGTGATGTAATTCTGCCACAGCACTGACAAATAACCCCAAATGAAAACCCACATAATGGGATTTTGTAGATTAAGTCAGTCTCACTCCAGGTTTCTCATTATGAAGACTAAGAAAAATCCTCCTTATTTCAGAAGGCAGACGAGGTGAGACACTGAGTTACCACTGTTCCAACACACAGGGAGACTGGGGTAGGACACAACACTCCAACGTGAAAGTGTCAGTCTTGTTGAGTGTTTAACTTGGACTTGTCTTCACACCAAGACTTCCTGCATATGGAAAAACACGGGCACCTGCAAGCGACGGGAGAGCGGATATCCCTCAAGTGTGAGAGGGTTAGGCCCTCACTTCTCATGAAGTGCAGCCAGAGGCAGCACCTCACTCCATTAAACACTTTCAAAGCACAAGCCAAGGGAGAGTACTAAGCTCACTCCTTTCCCACACAAAGGCTTAAGGATTGTGTGGAGCAATCCCATCTGGGCGACTCAAATCCCAACCGAGTCTTAATTTTCCTTACAATTCATGTGTACATAAAGATCTCACCTATTTGGAAAAAACCACCAACTTCAGCAGCAAATGATCAGTTTTCATCTGGAGCAATGTGGTTGTTGCAGGAGAGACATTCCTTCTTGTGAACAGCAGTGTGCTCCCTTCCTCAGTCTCCTTCTGGCCCCAGGAATCTTTCCTTTATTCCTATATACATTGACAATTTCAACAGGCAACACTAGAAGACATTTTCATATCAGTTTGTGGGCCTTAGGAAAGCAAATTAATTGATAAAAATACACAGCAATCATAAGAATAGCTGTAACATTGAGAACCAATAGGCAAAGTTAAAAATCTGGAAGTGGTATCCCAAGTTTACAAAAGGGAAGTCACATCTGCTCAGTAAAGTTTGCAGCTATTTCTGTGCAGCTTTGCTTAAGCTAAATGATGGCTGAATCCAAATGTTTATCCTGGCTTTGCTCTTTGGCCAAGTTTCCTCTTTCTATAGTAGAAGCTCTGCTCAGCTCATCATTAACATTCGTCCTGGAATTTCAACAAAAGGTCCTGGAACTCCCAAGTCTTGTCTCTGATGCAGAAAGAACTCAGCAATTTGTTAGTGTTTACACATTCTTGAGAAGATGTTACTAATACTTTTCTAATGTTAATGGCCCTGTGTGTTTCTCTGAGAAATATTTCAGCTAAAATTGTTGCACTAAAAATCAAATCAGGTTTAAAATTGAGATGCAGATCACTTCTATTTAATTTTTAACTGTAATTTTACAAATATCTCAATATTATTAAGGTGCTGTGAACATTTGCTAAAAAGTGATTAATTTTTTTGCCTGTGGCTCCACCTGTTTTTCTTATTTTGTCTCTGTTTTTACTTCCAGTGCACTTACTGAGCTGCCACGAGCTTCCACTTAACCACCAACTAAAGCAGCAATTTAATTGTGGAGTTTAATTCTACCTTGTACACTCCAAGTGCAAATATTTATTTAAACATGGGGAACATTCTAAACAGAGCTAGTCCAGAATAAAAGGTACTTACGTTAAAAGATCTGCCAGATTAAGCTTTTAGGCTATGTTTACACCACACTGAGGGTGCTGTGTGGAGAATTCCAAGTTGGATCTAGAGGTAGGTGGTGGAAGACAAGCCAATTAGGTTAGTCTTGAGGGCTTTGCTACTGTAACTGGATTATTTCTGGGATTCACTGGTGTGCTGATGGTGCTGTACTGTGCCAGATACAAACAGCCTGTTTTGAACTAGCCCTGGACTTTCTCAGGACAGCATTATTACATCATTAGTGGTATCAGTACAGCAGGGATCCTTCTGCAAGAAAATGCTACTTTTGCACAGGATCATTGCAAAAAATAACAGCATCCTTTCACTCACAGAAGATATATTTCAAGGGCTTGTTTTAAAAAAAATATTGGTTATACTATTTCCAGCTCAAAATCAAACATGTGTAAATCAATTTTAGGCCAATATTTCAAAAGTAAAGCTGATGAAATTAACATCCTGTTATGTGCAGCTCCTCCTGAATAACTCCCAAGGACTGCAGTTTTTGAACCCGTGAGTAAACTCAGCCATCAGGAAAGGGAGCAATGACAATACACATCATTAAGACTCTACAGTAATTATGCCTTTTGCAAAACCTTTTATATTCATTTTAAAATGTGAAGTGGACACCTGCATACCTTAGCTAGAATAAGACTTGTATTTCCACCAAGATCCTCAAACAGTTTTTAGAAACTATTCAAAGACATGATCTCTGAGACCACACAAACATACATCATTCTCAGTAGAAATACTGAAGAACTGTTTTGCTGTGACTTTATCTCTGAAATAAACCATGTGAAATGTGAACTAATTTCATTGTTTTGACACAAGCATCTTGGCCAAATGCTGGTTTTGAATCTGACTTGTTCTCTGTGTCTCTAAGTGCCATTAGCTGTGGCACTAACCTTGAGTGCAGTATGTGAGCATTGCTGCATTTTTTTTTTTTCTTCATTATTAACAGCTGTACACAACTTTAATCTCTCCATTCCTAAGAAGCGACAACATTTAGAAAGTTTGGTGTTATTAAGAGATAAATTGCTGTGTCTGCAAGTGACAAAGCAAGTTCTGTTACAATGATCTCATCTGGAGCCATGTGAATTAAATGTGTTTTGATTTATATATCTAAATACTCATACATCTGTGCAATGATAACTGCAGAGGAGAGCAAAAAAAACCCCCAAAAAATAGAGCCTGTCTGCAGAGAGGATTTATACCCAGCCCATTTTTCTACCTTGAACTTCAGCTTTAATAGTTACCTTGCAATTATTCTTACTATTGATCTTTAATATTGACCTTTAAGATCATTGACTCCAACTGTACACCTAACTCTGTCAAGTCCACCACTAAACCATGTGCTTAAGTGTCACATCCAGAGACAGATAATGGACTGAATTAGGACTACTGGAACAAGGTAGAAGTTTTGTCCTATGAAAAACTTCCTGCCATAAGACTGAAATATTTCAAATCTGAATTTTTAAAGACTATTAAAATCATAGAATGGCTTGGGTTGGACAAGACCTTAAAGAACATGTAGTTCCACCCCCTGCCATGGGCAGGGTCACTTTCCACTATCCCAGGCTGCTCAGAGCCCCATCCAGCCTGGCCTTGGACACTGCCAGGGATGGGGCAGCCACAGCTTCTCTGGGAAACCTGTGCCAGGGCCTCACCACCCTCACAGGGAACAATTTCTTCTAATATCCCATCTAACTCCATACTCTCAATTTGAAGCCCTTCCCCCTCGTCCTGTCACTACAGCTCCTGATGAACAGTCCCTCTCCAGCTTCCTTGTAGGCCCCCTTCAGATACTGGAAGGAATTACCCTTCCAGATAGTTCCTTATCCTACGGAACAGTCCTTAGCTTGACCAAAGCTAGGAATCAAATTCAGGCTGGCAGCAGCAGGATGAGGAGTTAGAAATGGTATCCTGCAGTCCTAAAAAGGCTCCTGTTTACTAAGACCAACAAGTCATTCCAGCAGTGTAAGCATCACTCAGCACTGTGCCCTACTCCTTTAGACTGATAAGGTGAAGCTTCCATTACTATTTAGATAATCCACAGAAACCTAAAATCAACAATTTTGAAATAGGTTTGATTACTCAGTGACTGCCGGTCACTGTGCAGAAGTTGCACACTAGACTAAATGGGAAAATAATCCACTAGGAAATATTTTCTTCTCCAACTGCTGTCAGGAATCCTCTTCACCATTTTTAAAGTTACTAACCCTTATGCTTATCATCAAATCTAAAACACCATAAAAGTGACAATGATAAGAAAGCTTACCAGGATCAGTAAATATTTGGTTTAAATGCAGCCAAGAGGGAGAGAGAACAAACAAGTTTTGCTTTATCCCAAAGGAGCTGATGGAGCAGCGCGCCACACACTCATACAAGTATCTTGTCTGCAGCATGGTACAGAATTGTATTTTAGATTATTTATGTAAGTAATTGTCCTGACTTTGTGCCACTCCCCCTATACCTTTTTTTTGGTGAAAAACATATTTTTCCTGCAGCTGTATCTGCAGTTTCACTCCGTTTGATTTTTCTGTTTATCTGCAAACTCCCACAACATGGGAGTGTTTCCCATGGCTCTCGACCAAAGCAACTGTAAGAATCCTGGAATAACTACCTCTGATTTCTGAGATACACAACACATGTTTTTATACTGGAAACTTCAAGTTCCTTACAGAACTTGGATATAAAAAATACACAGGAGACTAAAAACATCATTTTGAGTTTTTTTAAGACAATCTAGGAGCAGGCAGTAAATTACTGTAATAAACCACAAGGGAGACAGCCCTGAAAACTGTTGTGATTTTAAAAGTTTTAAAGCTGGGGGTTCATAAAGGGGCACTGTCATAAAAACCTAAGTGATCATGAGCAATATAGAGACAGAAGAAACAACTCTTTGCTGGTTCTTCCAGCTCCAGAAGCAGCAATCCACAAATCAAATAGCAAACTGCAAATGAAACCACCAGGAGCCCAAAAGGGAAGAAGCAGTCCTTCCTACAACAATTTTCTTAGGAGTCAGCTTGTGTCCATTGCTGCCCACCGCAGCATGGGCATCTTGAACACCAGAGGTGCTGGAAGACAAGTTCCATGGAGAATGAAGTGCAGTCAGCCCAGAGCTCTTCAGAGAAAGTCTTTAGAAGCTGATTGTATCTTACTGAAAAGTGAAGTTCACCTGCCTTTTTGCTTGTTAAGAGATTTATCTCTTCAACAGTAATGAAAACAGGATCTGATACTGCAACTACATTTGCAGATTAAAAAAAAAAAGTATTCTTAAAGAACTGGCAAATCAAATGTATCTAAAGCATAAAGGAAATGGAAGGGCAGGCATTGATCTCTGCTTGCTGGTGACCAGTGACAGGATGGAGAGAACGGCTGGAGCTGTGTCAGGGGAGGGTTAGGGTGGAGATCAGGAAAAGGTTCTTCCCCCAGAGGGTGTCGGGCACTGCACAGGCTCCCCAGGGAATGGTCACAGCCCCAAGGCTGACACAGCTCAAGGAGTGTCTGGACAATGCCCTCAGGGACAGGGTGGGATGGCTGGGGTGTCTGTGCAGGGCCGGGGGTTGGACTCTGTGATCCTTGTAGAACCCTTTCAACTCAGCAGATTCTAGGATTGTGTAATTAGGAGATCAATTCACTTATCCTATTTTGACAAGATGAAGTCTAAGAATGGAACCATTTCTCTCAAAGGATTTCTATCCACTCATCTGAAATTATTTTGCCAAATATTAAAGCCCCAGTGGTATTGCCTTCTCAGCAATATAGCCCTTTCTGTAAGGTTTATGAAAGAAGCAATGTTTGAAGTCAGATTTATTGTTTGAAAGCATTGCACATTACCTGAGACGTTGTATAGTTCAAAGTTCTGCTGCTCACCTTAAACTTCCTTCCAGAAACACCCTGATAAACTTCACTGTTACCGATTAACAATGTTACCCAAGAGCCCATTAATTATGTGACTTTCTCTCTGTCGTGCCAAAGTTCCCTGAGCATTGTAGGACACATTACTGATGTTGGGTCACGTACACTGGGAACCTGCAAATGCCAGGGACAAAAACTTACCACCCAGTCAGGGTAAGCACTGTGAGAGCAACAGCCAAGGAAGATCTTTCCCACAAGAACTTTTATGATTTCCAAAGATTGTGTGATTACTTCTAGTGGTTTTGACATGAAAGCAAATGAAAAACTAAAGGTCATGTGTAGTGCCCACATGCATGAACTTAACTTTAATAGATCAGGCAGGCTGAGGTACTACATTCCCTTTTCTCTCCCTTTTAAGCACTTTTCCCTAAGGTAAAAGCACTTCACAGAAGCTGACACATACACAGCTCTCAGGGCCCTTGCTCATTTTTATGTCTCTGGTTTTGTTTGGGTTTTTTTAAATCCTCAATGTAGTAGGCTGGTGTAACCTGGCAGGAATTCCACAGGACCAGAGGAAGTGCACCAGTAAAACTGGCTACTTCCAAAGGACATGTTTTAGTAGCTGATTCACCACTTCACTTGCCTTTCTTCCTGGATCCTAATTCTGTTGCTTTGACATGTGGTTTTGTGTTTTTTAACCTGCAAGATCCTATAACCCCAAGTATTTTCTTGACCTCTGTATTTGCATAGAAAAAAATAGTTCTTATCAGGAATGGGGAATAAGATCATTTTCACACAAGTCCTAAGTGGCATAAAAAGCTTTCCAGCCACTGATTACTTCCTGGGATTCCAGGACATTTTATGAATTTACATGAAGCAAAGGACTACATAAAACAGGCCAGAAATCAGGGTCTTGGGAAAAGCGGCACCACTTATGCAAGAATAAATTCATTTCACTTTGGATCCTGAACACAAACACACTGCTGTGAGCTAGTCACTAAAATGACTGACTTTAGCCTTTTGTGCTCGTGAGTAAACCGAATTTTCCAATATTCTAAAATGTGTAAGGTCCACAGAAAAGTCCAGAACTACAAAGAACCACAGGACTCAAGCTCTGCTTTAGACCCATACAATAGCACTGTACTTGACCACACACCACAAGGGAATCCCAAAAGCACGGAAAGGATCCTCCCTGCCCCAGAACATCAACGGTCAAATGTGCACAGAATCACAGAACTGCTTAAGTTGAAAAAGGCCTCTAAGATCAAGCCCAGTTATAACCCAGCACCACCAAATGCACCACTAAACCGTGTGCACAGGTGTCACATCTGCACACCTTTTAAATACCTTCAGGAATGGCGATTTCTCCACTTCCCTGGGCAGCCTGTCATAATGCTTAATAACCCTTTTAGGGAACAACTTTTCCCTAATATCCAACCTAAACCTTCCCTGGCATAACTTGAGGGCACTTTCTCTCATCCTGCAACTTGGGAGAAGAGCCCGACCTCCAGCTGACCACAAACTCCTGTCAGGGAGTTGTAGACTGATTAGGTCTCCCCTGAGCCTCCTTTTCTCCAGGCTGAACATTCCCAGCTCCCTCAGCCACTCCGCGGAAGACTTGTGCTTGTTCCAGGAAACGGAAAAGTTAAGGATTAATATACTGACACCTTCACAGTTCATCACTGGAGGCCATGTTGGAGTTCTGAAGCTCAGCTTGAATCCCATGTGCCACTTGGGAGCCCAGGCTTTCCTGCAGTCCCACTCTGATCTAACTCACGCTGGTAACAGCCCACTCTTACCCCACCAGACCATGTCCTCATTCCAACAAAACCCAAATGCTCTTTGTCACTACCACACTCTCATGCTCTGCTCCTAGTTCTGATAAGAATTCTCTCATGTTTTCCTGTCAACACAGGAACTGGTCACCCAAATAAGCTGCCGCTTGTATCAGAACTCCTCTCCCATCAAGATTTTCTTATCTTTAATTCCATACATGCCCTCAGTGACAAATGAGTTGACCCATCTCCAAGTACAGCCCTGACAGCCAGGCAGGCTTTAGGAGCCTGTTGACACCTGCTTTATCACTTACCACACCTCCCCAGAGGGCTCCCTAAGGCTCGTATCCATGTGCTCTGTTCAACAGCCTCTCTCAGGTCCAGCCTGCAGACACCCTCCTCTCCAGAGACAGCCCCATTAAACTGCAACATCAGGGGGATTTAGCACCTAAAAAATGCACATTAACTTGGATTACAAGGTTACCTTGGCTGGGGAATATCACACTGAGCTACCAAAACCCACAGTAGTTCCATGTCCCTATTTATATTTTTAGGGAAGGAGCCTGGGATCTGAAAGGACAAGGACTTCGTATTTAAGCTCAGTATTAGACAGAATTATCAGCAGACTAACAGCACAGCATCAAAATAGTATTTATTGACCTGATTTAACTACATCTTCCAATTACCTGCACCATGCCAAGAACAAACTGTCAATATCTTACTAGAATTGTGTTGTTATACAAACAGAAACAAGCACATACTATCTCAACTGTATTAAAAATAACTATTAATTTCACCATAAATATTTACAAGTGACACTTCTCCTTATAAAGACTGCTTTAAGCCAGAAAAATTCAGAAATAGTAAAGGGAGAATCTAATAAATGAGTCAAGAGTCACAATATTGATCACTGACTGCAAAAGAATCAAAGTTACATTTTTATTTTTTAGGCAAAGCCAAGAATCCAAAAATAGTGGTTTGACTCTAGACACTTAGATAAATCTTGTGAAAGAATTAATCTGCTCCTTCAATAACAACAGCTGCCCCATTTTCAAACTAATCCAGTTAAACTGTTGAGGGAAGTCTGTATAATTTCAAGTTATTTATGTATTCATTTATCTATGAGCTACAGTATTTCTTGTTTTATTGAGTTTATTTCTAGAATAGAAAAGAGAAAATGCATTTTACAATGGCAAAATCTCAAATTCTCAAATTTCATTTACACATATAGATTTCTATGAATTCTTAGAAAGTGCCTGTTTATTTTTCTTGCTTTGCCCCATGATATAGCCCAAAATTCAGAAAAACCAAAAAACTTTATTCGAATAAAGCAAGAAAACTGATCATTTTGGCCCCATGTCTGTAAAAAAGGAGATCTGAATGGTGGGAAATGACATCCAAACTAAATACAAAAAATATCAATACTATGTCAATAGAATTTAAAAAAGAACAATAAATCCATCCAGCTGTTCTAGCAGATCTGGACATCACCAAAAAATGTATCATTTCCAAAACGAGTCATATCTGTTAAGATACAGAGCTGCTTCGTGGAAGCAGAGGAAGTCACTTCATGTCCAAATGGTGTCGTCCTGAGGACGGGGTGGTTCCCCAGCAGTGCAAGGGTGACATCTAGTGCCTGCCACATCCATTTGTTCCCACACTCCAGCCTTCCTCAAAATACCTGAAACAGGCTGCCACGCTCACCTGTAGTGTGATAGAGCTTATGGGAGTACCTAAGTTTAAATGGCTGTATTAAAAAGATGTACATGTATCAAATATCTTCAAATTATTTCCTTTCATTACCTGAATTAAAAAAAAAAAAACCAAACATGAAGAAAACAGGAAAAATCTGATTTTATCATATATAATCTATGCAAAAATTTGTCTAAATCATCAATACCAGAGATAAAAAGATCCACTTGATATATTAATGCTATATTGTTCTAATGCAACCTATAAAGTGCCATGTTCTTGAGTCATTTGCTGTAACTGGGATAAAATCCTTGCAAAAGCTGCCCCCAAAAGATCACCCTGCATAGCACTTACTTTCAGACAGCACTATTTTACAGAGAGATTTTTAAAAGTCACAGACTCAAGCAATAGAAAGTTCTCTTAATCTCTTCAAAAACAGAGACTCTAAAAGATGCTATAGAATTTTAACATTTTTTCACTAACAGACAATGCTAGCCTCACTCTGGAACCAAAACAATCCATCCAAACTTCTCTAGTTAGTAAATAACTTGGAACAAAACCAAAGTGCTTTATTACAAGTAGAGCATTAATTTGCTCAGGTTCTATGCACTGCCTCTCTAATAATACATTACAAATAATACAAAATAGTAATTAAGAGTTTGTTGCTTTTTTCTTATACCCTTATCATGTTTGTGTACTGGCAAAATGACTGTTTTTCTGAAAATATTCTCTTCTGTTTGTTATGGTGATCCAATTCCAATCCTTGCTCCCAGAACTGTAGTCTTTATTTTCACCTTTGACTGCAAAAATTGCACTGCTGAGAAGCGCGAGGAATCACAAACTGCATCATTCGAGAATTACAATACCTTATTTTACAACTGTAGTGTGTGCAAATCATAATTTCAATTAAATTTAATAGTTACAAATATTCTCAAACCATGTAAGTACAGTAGGTTCTACAGAAAGTAACATGGATAACCAATATTCTACAACTTGAAACAAGAACAATAAATAAAAGTTTTAAGTATTAAAACTAAGAAAAAGTAATCCTGTACATTGTACAGTACCTTTTGGTTAAAGCTTTTTAGCAAAAATATACTAATGTGTTCTAAGCATTCCAGTTACAGATGGTTCAATATTAAAATTTCAAGGTTTCCCCATCATGAAAAAAATATTGCATTTGTCCATAGGTGCAGCAGAAGATGTCTCTCTCTGAACAAGGCTTCAGTCTTTAAAAATATATAGACAGTAAGTATGAATTCAAAGGAAACATTAAAAAAACTCTAATACAGTACTGAGGATGTACGGTTGTTGTGCATTACGGATTTTACGTTCCTTCTTTAGAAGAAGCAACACTAGAGAGCCCACTGTATATCACTGAGGTCAGCTGGATCTCCGAGTCCTCCATCAGCCTCCAAGTAATTCATAAGAGCTGTCATAGCAGTGTCATCATTTTCACAGATTGCATCAAAGTCCAGCTGAGAATTCCCACCTATAAAATGATTAAAACTTCAGCATAAACAGTATGAAGCATGAAGGATATGGTAACTTTCAAAATGTAATTGTTTTTAAAAAGCACCTGCCTTTGAAGTCAAGGCAAACATTTACACGTGAAAGTTAAAAAAAATAATAAATAACAGAAATAATGGCAGTCCATAGTTATAAGGATGCAATAACTTGGTGTAAGAAGACTCAAGTCATGCCAATGCCTTAGACTACCTCCAACTGCTAAGAAAACTTGTGTCCCTGCAGTGAAGCTCATGGCACTGAAGTACCAAACTGCTTTAAGTGACCTTATGTCACTTCAGTTGCAAACACAACCACGTACCTGAATTCTCATCCATGTACTGTGCTGGATAAGCTCCTGAAACCTTACGAGTTCCTGTGTGTCAGCTCTAGAAATCAATGCTGTTTAACAACAGCTTTAGCTCAAGAAAGTATTTCCTTGCCTATCCTGCATAAATACAGTCATAGAATAGTTTGGGCTGGAAGGGACCTTTAAATGTCATCCAGCCCAACACCTGCAAAGAGCAGGGGTATCTTCAACAAGCCAGGTTGCTCCAAGCCACGTTCAACTTGGCCTTCAGTGTTTCCAGGCATGGGGCATCCACAACTTCTCTGGCCGACCTGTGTCTGTGTTTCACCACCCCCATTGAAAAAAAGAAAAAAAGCAAAAAACCAACCCAACCAAAAACCCCAAACCACAAAACCCCCCCAAAACCCTTCCTTAAATCTAACCTAACTCAACTCCCTTTTAGTTTAAAACCATTACTCCTTGTTCTAGGTTGTTGGGGTTTTTAATTCTTTTTCTACCAAACCCTTATTTGAGGACAGCTTTTTTTTTTCTTTGGTGTTTCTTTTTGAGTGTTTTTCTTTTTTGGTTGGTTGGTTTGGGGTTGTCAGGGTCTGAGTATTTTAATTTTTAAAAGGCTCATAGCTAAACCGATGAAAGCTATAGGTTATAAATAAATAAATCAATCTCTGGTAACTGAGCTAAAAGAGGGAAAAGTTTCTAAGCTGAAATACAGGATAAGCATAAACGTGGCTTTTATAGCATTTTGCCTTTTATGTTAAACATTGGCATTTTTATGCTAAACAATGGCATTTTCCTCTAGGAGGCCAGGGAATCCTGTATCCAGACAAACTGCTGCCTGCATACAAATTTAATAAGCGGAAAGAAAGAAAATTCTTTCTGAACAATTTTGGCCAGTCCTTTGTATCAACTACTCATAGTTTACAGCTACAAACAAGAGAAAGTGCTAAAGGACAGTAGTTCACAAATTACAAGCAGTTCCCTGACATTGCACTGAAATACTTCTCCCTATCCATATTTCTCCTGAAGAGAAAAGTGCCTCATGAAAACTGTGGCCTGCAAGAATGTAATGTTACATGTTACAGATGTTATTTTTGTCATGAGATTGACTCACTGATCAAATTTTGCTATTTGCCTTGCAGCAGTAACAGATCTGTTTTCAGAGTCCTCTCATCTTCAGACAGATATACAAAACTCTACAATTTATACATGGTTGGAATGTGGTGCACTCAGAAATTACACCAATTATCAGAAATGCCTTCCCCTGCAATTCCAAAAATATCCCCAAGAGAAAGAAATCTTACTGAGGAGAGGTTCATTACTGGGAAATGGAATAGCACCCTGATTTTGTTCTGAATTCTCTAGAACTTCTGTTTCCGAAGGACATAACTGAACCAATTCTTTATTTGGCACCTGAAAGAACGGAAGTGGTAAAAAGGACAGAATTAGAACCTAAATTTAGTCACAGACAGTACAGAAACATTGTAGAATGCTGTCAAATTATTAAGAAATAGAGAAAGTGAAAAGTACGCATCAACAGGCAGATATTTTGCATTTAGAAACAATTTTTTCGAAGTTCATATAGCACTGGATCTGGCTTAAATAAAAGTTGTAACTTACACATCTATCAAAGGTACTTCAAAGTGATGGCACTTGCTTGAGGGTCTAATTCAACATTCAGTAAATAAATCCAGCACAAAGTGTACTGGTATGTACTTTCCACATCTACTACCATAAACTATAAATTCCCAGTGACATTATATTTGTCAATGTCAAAATATTCTAGTTGAGAGATTTTTTAAAAGCCCTCATACCTCCCATGTTCTATATGCATCAAACTATATTAACCACAGCAATAGAGATGGAAGTCATCCTAACCCAAATAAAAGATAAGTAAAACAAATATTAAAAAAAAAAAAACAAACCAAAAACACATACATGCAATTCAGCAGGAGAGATTCCTTGGATTGCCTGACTTGTGTGTATTCTACCAGGGAATTAAAAAAGCGAAATGCTTCCCAAAAGTATTTTAGAAACACATGGAATACCAAAGCCCAGAATAAAGAAAAACCTTCAATGAAAACAATGAAATTATCCTTATGATGAGATGCTGCATGATTTAGAGAGTTCAGCACACATAAGGCAACCAACTTCTAGGGAGAAACATCTGTGGTAACACAGGGAAGAACTGACCATAAAAAACGGGACTAAGCCAAAGCAATCCCTAGTCCAGAATAGTGGGGTTTTTCGTAGGAAATGAAAATTGCAGTGAGAAGATAAACTGTCTTTAACCAGAAAAAAATTACATTCAAAGAAGGGCAGACAGAGAAGTTTTCTCATACAGTGTACACTATACAACATCTAATATACTTGATATGTTAAGTTTTCCATAGCTATGGTCAATAACTATGTTATAGTTTGTGGTGTTACAAGCACTAGTAGATTTTCAACCACTACCAGATTAGCAAAACAGCCTATACTACCAATTTTTAAAAGACTAATGAAATATCTTCAAAGTCATAATTTTAAACATTTCAAAACAGCATAGATTTTTCAAAAGAGTCTTCAAAACCATTAAAAGTACAAGTGAGAGAAAACAAAACTGCTATTTTATTGAAGTTGTCAATCCGAACGAGTGACTTTTAGTCTCTGATTGTTATCTAGCAAAAGTTTTAATTCTGAAACCAGGAAAGTCATCATCACCTGAATCACACTCATATTTAGGATATTGGAGGAGCTTCAGCAGAGATTCTACTGACTGAGTGGAGACTGCAGTCTGCTCAGCCTCAGGAACAGCCCCTTAAGGCTTGAACTGACACCCTTGTAAATGAGGTTGGAACTGCAGTCACATCAGAAGATTTTCACAGCTGCCAGGTATTTGGCAATACCTTACACATTCGCTCACAAAAACACAGGTCAGGGCAATTTGGCTCAAACACAGGCCTTGAGCTATCTGACATAAACCTTTTAATTTTGGATTTTTACAGGCAGTGGCATACTCACATCGCTGCAGTTTATAGTTAAAGCTGGAGAAGGTGACTTTCTCAAGAGATGTGATGGACTTAACTCTCCAGATGGTGAAGAATGCAACCTAAAATTGCATATGTTTTGTTGATTTACTAGATCACATTAATTAAACACCAAAAACTAGACTACACGTTGCATAATCCACCAGACCTCCCCCGTGACAAAGCACAAGTCAGCTAATTTGAAACAATGTCTTCAATTCTCCTGAAGATTCTAAATCATCCTGCTCAAGTTTTGGTAACAGAAAACAGAGCAGAAGAGACCAGTAAAGGCCATAGGTCATAATTGCTTGAGCACACTTTTATTACTCTGTTGAATCACCAGCAGTGACAGACTAAGCAGTAACAGGGCTCAGAACTCTGCACAGTGGCACAAAAAGTACATTTCTAATACATACAGAACACAGACAGCATAAGGAAGTTCAGCCTAATGGTGGAGAGAAAACACATTCTTCTAATGCTCTACTATCATTTTATTATACTTGTCTTTGCATAATCGCATACAATTTGAACTAAAAATAAAGATCACTTGTTTGTTACCAGAATTCTCCAAGGCACTGCTCATCAGCCTCATCAATCTGGCCTATCAATGTATGTGCAGACCAGAGGACAGGAGGCTGCTGTGCAGCCGTGCACAAAGAGCTTGGGGGGTTTGGTTGATGGTGAGCTCAGCGTGAGCCAACAACGTGTCCTGGTAGCCAAAAAGGACACCAGTATCCCAGGATGCATTAAGGACAGTGTGGTTAACCAGCCAAAAGATGGGACTGTCCCACCAGACTTGGCATGGGTGTGGCCTCACCTCGAGTACTGAGGGCAGTTCTGGGCTCCACAATATAAAGCTATAAAAATATTAAAATGTGTCCAAAAGAGGGCAACAAAGATGATAAAAGGACTTGAGGGTACCACTGAGGATACTACATTTGTTCGGCTTAGAGGAGGAGAGTGAGAGGTGACCTAAGGTCTACAACTCCCTAATGAAGGAGAACAGAGAAAGAGGTACTGGTGTCTCCTGTTGTCCGATGATGGGATGTGGGGAACAGTTTAGGGCTGTATCAGGGAAGGTATTATGAGAAGAGCTTCACCGAGAAGATGATCAAGCAGGGAAGTGATCATGACCCCAGATATGTTCTTAGACAACAAATGCTGATGAGAGTGCAAACTGAGAGAAATAACCTCTGCCTTTTATAAGCAAGTCAGGCACTACTGTGGGTGCACAACACAAAAATATCTTCACATTATAATTATGCTTCTCCCTTTCAAATTGCTTGACTATTCTGTGTACCCCCTAAAAGAAGTTAGCTTTAAAAGGGTCAGTCTCCAACACTTTGAAACATACGGATTCCCATTTGGAATTACACAGTGAGGGGTTTTTTAATCTATGTGTGGGTACTGGGAAGGAATTGTGCCATCATTTTAGTCTACATTCAGGGACAATACAGGCTATGAAAGTGCTCTGCTGGGAAGTGTTTCAAGGAAAGTTTTCCTAGCAGAGTAGTGCTATCAGAAAAACATAAACACTACTCACAGACAACTCATTTTCCATTCCCAGTAGTTTATCTATCCAATTCAACATGTGAAGAGGCTGCATCACAGCAGCACTTTGGAAGTCACAGCTAAATAACACTTGCTTGAAAGAAAATTGCATGTCCGAAATAAAACTGTTTATCAACACCAGTGATGTGTTCTGCCATGCATGAGACTAACGTTAGATTGTAACTGGTATCTCATCATGCCATTGCTCAACCTCAAAAATTTTATACATATAATACAATGAAAGTGAAACTTAAGCAACCCTCACATAATCATATATACTCTTCCCTATCTTTACTTAAAAGCCTAATTATGATATTAAGCATTTATTACCTTTGCAATTCTAATATTTCATTTGCAATTTCGGTTCCTATACTTCCAGCACCAAGAACTGTTCCAGAGGACATTCCAGGTACACTCACTAAAGACTGTTTTACAGCATCTATAAATAAAAAAACAAAACCAAACCAAAACCTTAAACCCATAGCAGTTTCATTTCAGAGCAAAGATTCATTTTAAAGCAGCTTTTGTTCAATATATATTCAGAAATTAAATTCCTTTAAACACTGATTCAGGGCAGAGGGTGTTGCAATAAAAGGAAAAGTGAATAACCTGTTTGTGAAAATTTTTGATCTCCAGTAGTGAAATATATTTAATCCTTACCACCTCCAGTCTCTCTCACAGACATTGCAAAGAACATGAGGAAAAAAAATGCCTTGGATTTCTCACCAACTGAAATCAGTTATGAAAAGAACATTTTGAAAAGCAAAAATAAAGGCGTTATAGCAAGATGACAGAACAGCATGTAAAAAGCAGAATCTAAGCATAGCAGAAAAATAATAACATATGTATCTGTATCAGTATTGCCCTGTATTCTATAAACTCAGCACAATTGCATTGTTCATAAAACTGGGCAAAACATGAAGTCTGTGACAGAAGCATAATACCCTACCAACCAAAATCCTAGCTCTAACAGAAGCTGCTAGAAATTAAAATGTTATAAATGCTTCTGTTTACAGTGCTGTGAATTACATGAATTAGGATGCTACAAGTAACTAGAAAATGTCACCAGAATTAACTTAAAAAAAAATAAAATTAATCCTTCCTTGCACACAACCTAGAACAAAAGAATTCCTAGACTGGACAAATCTAAAATGACTGATCAGGAGATGCACCTGTGATAACTGAAAGAAGTGACACTTGCCTTCTGCAGGATGGGAACTGTAGAGAACCTCTTCTTCAGCTGACTCCTTATGACCTCTGAGATTTAAATAGATTAAAAGAAAACCAAAACAAACCACAAAAAATCAGTAGCTTTTTCAAGGGCCAAATCCAGCATATTTATGTTTAATTTCAATAATACATTACACAGAATAAAAGCTAACATCCTCAAACTAGTGAAAAGATATTTCTCACATATTTCAATGTTCAATTCTTTGTAACGTTTCTGAAGCACTGGGTGAAATATTAATTTCCAATTACTCTCGAAATAAAAAACAAAGCCAATATGATTGCCTGTGCTCCATGACAAGGGAATAAGGCTATCATTTTGATTATTAGGAGGGAGACCAAGAACAACCACTACAAGGAGAGGTCAGTGACTGCCTTCTGCCAGCAGCTGCTGCCTACCTTCCCTCCTCCAAACAGCTGCAAATGCCCAGACCTCCAGGGCAGGCAAGAAGTGTCCTTTGGCTACTGGCCAGCACAGACTGTCTTAACTGCTCTTCTCTGTCTTCTTGAGGAAAAAGGACAGGGGCAGAATAGGTGGGTGATGCTGACTTCAGGCACCAACCAGATACAGAATGGGTAAAAGGCCCCCTCAACAACTTTGTTTAATGGAAATCAAATCCTCTCTGTTCCCTCTCAAAACCCCAAACATTGGCAAAGATCCGCAGTATCTCTGGAGCAATACAAATTACAGCTCCACTGCAAGGTACAGAGAATGAAAATGAAGAATTAAACACATGTGTTTACTGTCCCATAGGCTCCATCCTTGCAATCAATTTGGAGAGTATCTTTCTGTCCTGCCTTGCATTCTACCATCTATCAATTATGCTTCTCCCCCTTCTGACACCTGGTAGGAAGGGTAGCACTTGGAATTGGGTCAACTGACACACGGAGTCTTGTAAAGCTCAGAAGGAGAAGTAAAATTAACTTGACAGTTCCATTTACTCATATCTACTTTTCTTAAAAGATCCTTCCCTTCTTCTTTTAACAAGAAACTCTTTCACCTCTTTTTTTCCTACTGGGAAACAGCATAGTTTTCAGAGCCAAATCCACGACTTAGGCCTGAAATGAAAATAGCTGGTAAACGCCAAAAAAATGTTTGTCCAGGTTATTCAGCCCCTTTTTGTGCAGGGTTGATGCTTTCTAGCCTTGTTCTACTTCTTAAGCAGACTGTTTTCTGTTAAGACTAACGGTAATTATGACAAAAAAATAACATGGAGAGTCATAGAAATTACTTACAATACTACAGTGTTGTTTGATACAATGTACTCCAGCTCTTTGGTCCATGGATTCATGAAGCTAAACCACTGACTCTTTAAAGTAACAAAAGTCCCATCTTTTGCTCTAAATTTGTAGGAATTTGTAAATATTTTTTCTTTATTCTGCAATACTAGATAAGAAAAGGAAAATTATAATCACCATATTTAAGCTTTGAAAGGTAAAGTTAAAAATAAATCTGTTTTATAGCATCATAACATTAAAATGTTTTTGTTGGCCAGACATAGAATGAGATGCCAAAACAAACTGGGACCTGTTCTAAAATCAAATTATAGTTTCAGCAGTGTCATAAATCTTACGTTAAACACTAAATACTAAGTTTCTGGAAACCACTAGAAGGGAGACTCATGACTTGGTGAGCTTTCATAATTTCTGTCTTTAATTATGTTATTAGGCACGTTTCCTCTTCAGGATTCTTTCCTCTTCCTTATAAAGAATGGCAGCAGAGAGTTTGACAGATGCATTGACATTTTCCCCCTCACAATTAAAGCACTGCACTAGGATCTAAGACAACACAAGTTTCCACTGCTTTTATTACAAGCTTTACAAGGGCATGTCTTAATGCAGACATCATAAAGGGCAATGCTAAGGTTGGTTAGTTTTATTGATTCTCAGCTTCTGATTTTTTTTTGATTTGTAATGTTTTCACTTGCAGTTACATGTAGTTGTAAGTATCCTGGGAAGACCAACTATTTTGTACCTTCTTTATGTTTTTCAGCTAGATGATTATGATCATCTTGATGGCAGTACTCATAACAAGAAGTTCCTAGGAGCTCTTGTGGCAGATACCCTAAAATTGCTGTTGCGCTGTTAGAAATAAAAACATGAACTACAGCGGATTCAAACAATTGCAAAGCTGTTTTCTTCAGTATCAGATAAAGCAAAAAATTAATAACTAAAGAAACAAATGCCTGTGTTCACGTTTGAGGAAAAAAATACAGCATTAGTACAGCTCTAAAACAACAGGAAGTACTTTTCACAGCAAATTATCCATTTGCAATTAATGACAATTCAAAGATAAAATAAGTGTCTAAAGATGCAAACCACATGTACATACAAAACACTTATGGTTGGTGTCTTCCCCTTAGCCAGTCAGAGTACTGGTCACACAAAAGCAGTCAATAAATTCAGTAGCTGAATTTTGCTCTTGAACTCAAAGGAAAAGGTTTAAACTGACACTTTTAGTTGAAAGAAAAGATGATTGAAATCAATAAAGTTTCCAGTAACAATAATGAAATTCAAAATGCAAAGTGGCAACTCGGTCTCTACAACAAATAAAAGTCTGATTCAGAAAGCACAAAAAATAGGAACTTAGTTTTCACTTCTAATGAAATAATTTGGTACCTCATTCAGATATAATCTATTTGTTACAAATAGTAAGACCTTACGAAGTAATAACTTTTGGTTAAATGTTTATTACTTCAGTTATATGCAGAGCTATGAAGCTTTATCTTGAGATTTTTCTTTATGAATAAATAAGTATATGAGACCATTTTACAACTTATTTTAATCTTAGTAGCTCACCTTTTTCTATAGGACAATTCACTTCTATACATTATGTATTATTTGACAAAAAACCAAAGCCCAAGTATTCACAGATTAAGAATTAACTGCTTCTTGTGTATAGCAGAAAAAAATTCTGAAAATTAGAATTTTTGAGAGTTTTCAAAAATTTTGAGAATTCTAATTAGAACTTCTATCCTGCTAGAGAAATTACAGTTTTGACAGAGTATCAGAAAATGTAAATAGTGTTGCCATTTTCTCTTCATTAAAGAACAAAACGCTTACCGCTGATCTACATAAACAAATTTTCCATCCATGGCAAATCGTGTAACAAATTCTGTTGCTTTGACTTTTATCTCTCCACTCTTTTGTGGAACAATATAAGGGTGTAACCTCCCAATTGCAACAAGACAGTTAAAGTTACTACTGTCCTTTTCTACATCATTTTCCTCTTCTACTCCCACCTCATTAGGAGGCCAGTTCTTCAAATACCCAGTACAGTGAATGGTGCAGTATTTTCTGTGATCTAATAAAGAGAAATTAAATAAGAAGCAGTTATTGTTCAAAAAGTAAACCAAGCTACCTGTTTTTTAGTCTGTTGGCCACAAGACCAGCAACCGTATTTCATGCTTACCTACAGCAACTGTACAAGGCTATAGATAATTTTACAGAGTATTTTTAAATTGATTTTATTCTACTTAATTTGGGCTTACCTGGAGGGAGCACTTCTAACCCTATGTAAGGTTTAGGAAGATGAGTTATAGGTGTTGGCAGTTCAAACACAGTCTCACAGGAGAAAAAAGCAAACTAACAGTCTGGTAACCTACAGATCACTTTGTCTTTATATGGTGTCATTTGGACTGTAAATTAAATAAACTGGAGTCCCTCTGTAGCTTCCCAGTCAATTTACCTTTTGTGAACACAATGATGTGAACATATGCTTTCTGCAATTGCTAGAAGAACCAGTCAAGAACAACCCAAAGCAATCCAGCTTATTTTCTACCTGTCTAAGGCTTCTGAATGTTTTAATTTTATGGGAACATAAATATTTTAAAATATCTTAAATTACAGCATACACTGTCATTCATCCCTTTTTGCTACCTAAACAACATGCAAACACCCTCATAAGCATCAAGGTATAGAGGTGACATTTTGTGTCCTACAGTAACTGTGTCTCCAAAAAAATGCCAAGGCCAAAGCATTCTGGACATGTGTATGCTAAACATGATGCTTTGCACAGGTTTGACTTCCTTTCAATTACAAAAAACATATAAACTCTGTAAATTGAGAAACTGAGTTATCCCACTATGATTTTGTCACAGTTTCTCAGGTGTCTTCCCTCAAAACTGCTTTCCCAAGAAATATTTATACAAGTTACATTCTTATCTCAAGGAGTTATCTGACACAACAGGGGATACCAAATTCTACTTACTTCCAATCAGGGGCCTCTTAAAATTTACAGTGGTGTGGTGTATCTCAACAGTAACAGGTTACATTGAAAAACAAAACTTGGAGGATTTTTTCAGGATCAAACAATTTCAGCACACCTTTGCAAAAATCAGTACTAAGGTATTAAACAAAACCTGGAAATTGCATTTTAAAATTTAAATTTAAATTTTCACTGAAAACTTGACAAGATTATACTGCTGTACAGGCATACCACAATATCAGCTAAATTAAAATTACTGGAAAAATGAATGGAATTACACTGGTAAATTAACTTTACTATGAAAAGGGAAAAAAATGGAAATTCATACTTTTAAATACACACGACACAAAAAGTAAATCAGAAAATAAAGTTGGGTTACTTGCTTTTTTTCCTTCAAAATAGTAGAGTTTGCAGGCCTTATTCACTCAGTTATCTTCAAGACATAAGTTATTTAGTTTCATTCTTCTGATCTGCTCCAGTTCTTTCAAATATTTCCCTGAGACTTCTAAAATTTGACCACAACAGACCACATGCTCCTATACAGCCACTGTAACTCAGGTTCCTCCCTCCCTCTTTTCCAGGAGTGAACAGGGAGGAGAAAGAGTACAATTAGACTGCTTTTCAAAACGTGTCTCTGGTACATATTTACACTTCTCTACAGCTACTTTGTGAGATCAGTGATAACTACAAGGGTCACATTACTGACTCAGAATTTAAACATACCAAGTTTCAAGACAGAAAGCCCCCACTTCATCTACACTCTCTGAATACCTTTCTTCTTTGGGTTGGGCAAACACTCCTTCTCTTCTTTGACTGTGGTCCTACTACACTTTATCCGACAGAAGAAGGAACGTCGAGCACCAGAATTCAGCCGAGCTGGTCCAGCTTGGAAATCTGTGTGTACTTGCAAGCCAGCTTACAAAAATTTAGTAAAGTAGTTAAAAAAAACAAAATCAAACAATAGAACTTCAGAAAACGAGATGCTTTCTTCATTTTAGCTCCCAGTACATTCTCCTTACTGTTTAGTTGCCTAAATTTTGTCCTTACAATTACAAAAGTCTAATAATTTAAATAGGGCAAAGAAAACATGACTGACACACAGATTCTAAAATTAGAAAGAACTACCAAACTATTTTTAAACCCTTCTTGATATTTTGAATAGTATTTTACTAAATATGCTTCATAAGCTTTCAACTTGTATTTGGTACAAGGAAGAACTGCAAAGATGCTTGTAAAAGCCAGCTATAAAACAGTCATTAGCTGCACAGTACATAATGCTTTCCTTATTAGAAATAACTGGAAACAAAATAAGACTTGGTTACATTGGGATTGACACTTAGCATTTTCAGAGAAGACAGTGATTCTTGATATTGAAGTATTTTATCCCATGTTCGACTACATCAGGTCTTTTGTATTGACAAGACCTAGCAAATACAAGAAAAAAAAGTAGTATACCTGGTAGGAAGAATGTCAGACCACATCTTGGTAAATGTTTAACAGTGCAAATGTCAGTAATTCTTATGATCTAAAATCAGTTCTTTTCTGGGCTAGCTTTTCAATTGCAAATGCATTTTAAGCAGCAGATACACATTCAAATGTTGGTTTCATAGAAATACCTCAAGTTTGTACATCCATGCATATACAAATACCAGAATACATCCTGACTAATAACTTGATTTATTCACTTCTCTTGAAAAAAATCTGAACATGTTTAAATATGGCTTACTTTTTCCATCTACGAGCTTCTCCCTAGGCGAGACATCTGATGAGGAAAGCTGCTCCTTAACTTTTGCAACATCTTTTGGATGTAAGTAATCAAACAAACTTTGTCCAATTAAACTGGCCTATTTAAAAAAACAAAACCCAAAAGAGATGAGAACGACACCATTTTGGAACAGGACCCCACACATTACATCTCAGAAAAACAACTGTCTACACCACTAAAAAAAACCCCCTCAAATACTACAGTTACTCGAAACATCAGTATTTTGATTTACATTTCATTTGCCATTGTCTAATATCATTTTTATCTAAAAAGGGTAGTAAAACCGTAATTTGTTACTTCCCTTTGAAAACCAGCAGATTTAGCTGGGTATTATATAAGTTCTGTAAAACCAAATGCTTTACTTATGTAAATAAAACAATTCCTGATCCTAGCCATAAAAGGTTATGCACAGAGTAACTCAACTCTCTGATTATTGGGGAAGGAGGGGAGAAATAGAAAGTAGGAAGAAATAGTCATCTGCCTAATGACTCTGAGCCCAAATTTGGTTGGACAAACGGCACCACTGAGTTAGGAGCAGGATGGAAGCAGGGGGCGGCTCCCTTCAGCACTCCTTAGCAGAGGATATTTACAGGAATGTCTCCAGCTGGGAGCCATTCAACCTGCTCACTCTGTTTTTCCCAAGTAACTGACCTGCTGTACTACTGTAGTCAGCACTACTTTCATTTGGAACAGGAAGGAATTCTCCCAGAAGTGGGCTGGTTTGGGTGTTTCATTGCTTACCTTCAGCACAGCACACAAATCAAGGGATAGAAAGGAGCTGTGTTGACAAGAACTATCTAGATTCAAACTCAAGATAAACATCCAGCCTCTTTCATTTTCCCCGTTCCCACCTCATGCTAATGCAAAGGGAAAATGCTGACTGCTGCTGAGAAAGGCTAACAGCAGCCTTGTCAAAATACACAGGTATAACACAACAGATTAAGCTGCAGCACAGGATTCATAACCTAGAACAATTCCCAAATAAGCTAATAAATCCAGGGGTTAAGTCAGTTATGTCCTTGGCTGGAAGTGAGCAGATCTTAAGGATCTGGAAGCAGGAATGTCTAATGGGAGTGAGCCTAGAAAGGTACTTTTAGCTCTTAAGTAAAATCAGTGTAGAAGTTTAAGAAAAAATTAGATCTGTTTTATGCTTATTCCCATAGGAGGATTCATTTAACTTTAATTTTAAAAGTTTTTTGCTTTTAAAAAAAAGAGATAAAAATAAATCTATGAAAGAGTCCAGACTGGTTATCTGTACATTTATGAAGAAAATTAAGACAGCACAAATGATTTCAAAGTTACAAAAGTAGACAGATGGCAGCACTAACTGTTTTAGCCTCTGTTTGTGAAACAGAAGTCATCAATATGTGAGCAAATTATCATCCCTTGACTATTTGTGGTAATTGTCCATCATACTAAATGTCAACTAATGGAAGGTACTTATAGTTTTCCTGTTTCCCTTATTCTACAAGCTAAGCTGACTCCTATTCTGTTTCCCTCAGGTTAAGAGTACACACTCAGTTATTGTGGATGATGTGTTATGTAGTGCATCCAAGCATAAAGGCATCACCACAGAAAGCTTTAATTAATTTCCACTGCAGAACTACCAATTTTCCTTGGCCTAAAAAAAAAAAACCCTGAAAATCACTTTACTATGTGAAAGAAAATCTCTTGCACACAGAAATTAGGACATCTTCAAATTATCCCTTCATTTCAGACTGGCAGTTTTCTTAAGGATGATCAGCTGAAACCTGGTGCTGTTACTCAAGTTGGGAACACTGATTGTACTTGCAGATACTTACAGGATATTCAGCCTTACTCTGAATAAGATTAAATCAAAGAAATTCCAAGAAATGATACACAAGGATTGGTTTGAAGTAATATAGAATAAAATGTGAAAGTTTTAAAATTTCTAAGAAAATGCAAGGTAAAAGCAAACAAGAAACAATTTTAACCACCTGATCATAATTAAGTATTTTGCAAACTGATTCAGAGACAAATAGAATTTTTCCTCTGTTGCATCCAACCACAAACAGGAATCCATCTGCAGCCTGAAAAATATAAAGATACTGTCTTTAGAAACAATTCAAATGAACAAAAATATTAATGACTGCAAGAAAGCACACTTCTAAACCTGATTTTTTAAAATTAAATACAAGAAAGCTGGAGAGGGACATTTAACAAGGGCATGCAGCAGCAGGACAAGCGGGATTGGCTTTACACAGAAAGAGCGTATGTTTGGATTAGATATCAGGAAGAAATTGTTCCCTGTGAGGGTGGTGAGGCCCTGGCACAGGTATCCCAGAGAAGCTGTGGCTGCCCCATCCCTGGCAGTGTCCAAGGCCATGTTGGATGGGGCTCTGAGCACCTGGTCTGGTGGAAGGTGTCCCTGCCCAGGGCAGGGGCTTGGATGGAGATGATCTTTAAGGCCCCTTCCAACTCAGGCTGTTCTATGATTCTACAAAAAAAGCAATTAAGATTTCAAGGACCAAATCAGGCCTTCAACTACACATAGGTGAAGTTTCTAAAAGACAACTGCGGCAAAAGTCCAGCTGCAAAACAGCTTCTCTTGGGAGTCACAGATCTTGACAAAGCATTGTTGCAGCAAAGGAAAAAAAACTAGCTGTGAATGAGGTGTGTGGGTGTATGCTGAAGTGTGCAAACAAGAGGAAAGATTTTATTCCAGGTATTATTTCTGCAACCTTTTCAACGTACATCTTTAAAAGTGCACATGAAGGAGACAAACAACTGCAAATATGTTTATGTGTAACTGACAGCATTCTCTACACTTGCATGCAGCCTTCAATATCAACAGAAAATAAGGGATGTATTAAACAGGCAGACTGTACACAGATCATTATCCTTCCCAGGGCTGCTCTCTGCCATGCTCCCAAACCATCTTCTGCAAACCTTCATGGAAAACCCTGCGTAGTGCACAGAGTTTATAAACAATACAACAAAACACTTGTCTGAAGGAAAAGATGGGAGAAAAGCACCGTCCAACTACAGACTCAAGCTTTAATGAGGATATGGTTTAACTGAGAGTTTCCTTCCACTTACCCTAAGGATTAATTGTCGGAGTTCATCATCCTTCAAAAATGAAGGTTTATACCGGACTTCAGCATAGGAGCTACTGGAACCTGGAAAATTATTATTCGTAGAGATAATGTCAAAAGTTACATTTTAAATTTACTTTTTAACAGAGTTATACTTGCACGTATTTTAGAATTTTTCTCTTTGACCCCAACAGCTGAGTAAAAAAAAATAATTCAAAGTTCTAGAAATTCTAAAAATAAAATAAAAATCTCAGACATACACTGGTAATGAAAACAGACACAACCATTTCTTTTCTTGCCCTTTTCTTAACACAAGCCAAGGAAACTTCTGTTCAGATATCATTAGTGCACTGCTAGAGAAATGGTACTACGAGAACTGAATTTTCTAGAAACATTTCACAAGTCTATTTTAGACAACTGAATTTTCTTCACTGAAACAGGATAATTCCAATATTAACAATTGTCTCTTGGCATTAATAATGCTTCATTCATACTATACAGCCAACAATCATAAAAATCACACTATTGTAGTTAAATCGTGTCTCACTAAATATAGTGAGACTGACTCACGGCATGTACTGTTCTAGCACCCATGGCAAGTAATACAAAATAATTTTTATCCATTACAAGCATTTCTCTAATTTTTCTCTTGTTATATTTTTTGAGGTAAACAGCATTTGAACATTTCAGCAAATTTCATCATTCACTACATACTACTACCACACAGTATCTTGTAAGCTCTTAAACCATTTGTTTTGAAGATAAATAGAACTGTGCTGGGTGAAGTCCAGTTTTTGTATCCTATTGTCAAAAC
The DNA here is from genome assembly GCA_013400975.1 of Atrichornis clamosus. Taxonomy (NCBI): domain Eukaryota; kingdom Metazoa; phylum Chordata; class Aves; order Passeriformes; family Menuridae; genus Atrichornis; species Atrichornis clamosus. Next base: position 38,991 of record WBMZ01003978.1, read on the forward strand.
ATAAATGCTTGAGCTGAAGATTTCTTGCAGATGCTTGTTTAAACTTCAAGTGCAGTTACTGACTTGCTGGTTTGTCACATTATTTTTTATGTAAAACTCTTCAGTCTTCTTGGGCTAACAGGTCTAGAAAACCCTCAAAACCCCTGCCACCTGAGCCATTCTATGATTGTATTACTGTCAAGGTAGCAAAATAATTTGTTGTCTACACTTCTTTGACCCAGAACTAATGGGGTTCTCATTAGGTCTGTTTATTCATAATTAATTTTTTTTGCAATGCAGAGAGTCTTTGATTTTTGCTTATAGTTGACCAAATTATTATTCTGAAACAGTGGTACCAAAAAACCCCAAATATTCTGTGCAGCTGATAGACCATGCAATATGCAACTAGTGTTTGGATATACTATTTTTAGGGGAGGAAAAAAAAATCCCAAAACCTAGCAATAGCAAAAGGAGAAAAAATACTTCCTGTGTTGATCCCCACACTAAACCATCCCCTAAGATCCATCATTACTTTAACTTTGCTAGCTGACTGAGGCTATCAGAAGTTTCTGTTTCTTGGTACTCTCTGACATTTAAGGGTTTTTAAGACTTTAATGTAATCAAACTCATCATCCATTTTGTTAAAGTATGTTTTTTCTTGCAACTTTCCTTTTGACTCCTGTACTTTTTAAATAGAATCAAGGAGTGACTCAAGAGCAAGGTATACCCTTAGCAGACAGAAAATACCAGACACTGAAAAGTGGCTTCTTTTCTGCTATACTAAGAAAAAAGAAGAAATTAAGTTCTGAAAGCTACAGACGTACATTTAAATGGGGAGCCAACTCAGAACAAAATACAGTAAAGAAATGTAAAAAAAATACTCTTGATTTATTTAACATCAAAGAAGTATAACTCCCATTAGAACAAGGACTTACAGCATTAAGTTTCCTAAAACCCACCTTTTAAAGATTTTAAGTGCTGCACAGCCATCCGTAGCACTGTAAGTTTGTCCAGCTTTCGGGCCATGGGATTGCACTGTGGTATCATGGCAGACAATTCCTCTATCAAATTATTCATTTTGTCTCTTCTTCTTTTCTCTGTTTGACTGTGAGCCTCTCTAAGAAGAAAAATTATTTTAAGAAAGATCTAGAACACATGATTTTCCCCACAGTATTCATCCATTGGGAATGGATCACAAGTACTACTGCACTGAAACAGTTTTCATATACTACCTGTATTGGACAATTGAATCGGATTCAGTTCAAAAAAGATAAAATGGTCACAATAACGATGTGAAATACTGCGGAGAAAAAACATCTCAAGCAACAATTTGATTATATGTGGCAGGAACAAGAGGTTAGGAAGACTTACAAAGGTTAAGCTCTTCCTGTGACCTGTGACATCCAAGTGATTACTTGGACACCTCACTGTATACCAGGGAACTCCTGATGCCATTAGCAATCACTGGAAGACACTTCTGCTCCCTGGCCCTATCTCTGTCTGGCCTGTGTAACTAAGATGGGGTGTTCATTCTGCTACCTTTTATAAAAACCCACAGCAATAAATATTACTTTTACATGTGCTTCTAGGAGGTGTAGAGGAAACGGAAAGAAAAAGCTGTGCCTCATGGAATTTATCAGAAGTGTCTCAGAAATCTTCCCCTTGCCTGACAAGGTGGTTCAAAGGCTTTCAGCCTCTGGGCATACCTTGTGTCTCAGGTTTCCTCTCTTGGTAAGTCTGTCAAGAACACAACTGCAGAAAGAGCTTCTCTTCCTGGACAGTTTTCATCAGAAAACTCCTTCTAAGGCACATGACTGCACATGACAAGTCTATTTATAGCTCAGGTCACCTCTTCTTTACTTCTTTCTAGTGTAGTATGTCAGCTTTTCAGCTGATCTCCTCCCCTCTAACACCGTCTAACAGATCAAGGGAAGTTTAATTCACTCCCTTCCCTATTTCCCCAGAAGACAAGCCAGCCACTCAACTAAAATAATGATGTTTTTTCTTTCTGATTGGGACCAGACACAGTAGTAGTTAATCAAACTGAGGAATAAGTTTTGGTTAATTGATCTTCAAAACTTTTCCTCTTAGGCATACCATAAAAGAAGCTATTAAAGGTAATAAAGTTAACTACACCTGGCCTGTTGAGAAAGAACAAAGTACAGTTTTAAAGATCAAGTTCTCTACTAATTTTATTATTTTTCAAAAAAATAAATGTCTTCACCACACAACTAATTCTGGGTCATTCTGCCAAGCAAACAGCTTTTCTCTCTCTAAAGCCTTTTTTAAGATTTCATTTTATGAGTTATGCTCAGCTGCATGGGTTCACCCAACTATTCCTTTATGTCAGGTAGGAACAATCAAGTAATATCCTGTGTATGCTCCTTGAACTGTGAACCTCAGGAAGACAGATACAAGCATTCCAGGAAAGAGAACAACCTTCCGCATCTCTAAGGGTCAATAAGGAGTTATAAAAAAACTAAACATGTGGATGCAGAAATTCAGGAGATGACTGGATTATTCAAAAAGCCTTCTGTCACTTGCCCCAGTCACAAAGGGGAAGGGAGAATAGCAAGTTCCCCAATAAGCTTGAGATGAGAAACACTGAAAGGAGATAATTGGTAAGCAAATCTCCAAAGACCCTTCTATTGATTCTTTTTTCCTCCAACTAGTGCACCAAAACATAAGGAAAAAGATTAACAATACAACATAAAAGTCATTAAAGAAATGTACAACATAGTCTTATATAGCAATCTGTGAAGAAAAATTAATTTTGAAGTTAAACTGTAAATACATCTTGGAACATTTTAGTTTCTTTAATTTTGTTTAAATTACAGGGACACTTCATAATTACCAGCTAGCATACTATATAAATAATACTTCTGACAGCATGCTGAGTGCATTATGTATTTCTGGCTTGACATCTCTGCTCACATGAAAAATGAAAGACTTATTTTTAAATCAACTTTCTAGAATAGTTCTAGTTTTACTACGTGGCTTGTCTATAGTTTAAAATATTTGTTTGGCTGAACTGTGTCTGCATTCAGTCACACAGCATTTCAAATCTTACAAGTGCTCTAAGTCAATTTCAATTCATTCAAATTCAAAGGTCAGTGGCAAAACTTGAATAATTCCCTATATAAAAGCTTATTCCAGAACAAGAATTGTTTGTCATGCTTTAGGCGAATCCATTTTCACACAGGATAGATTTTAAATACCTCCAGGAGTAAACAAATCTAGAAAAAATAATTCTCAAATTCATGCAGATGAAGGATCAGCTCCTTATACATGACTTGGGTGTTCTATATTTAATTCTCACCTTAAAAATGTTCGCCTCATGTTTTTGCTAAACCATCTGAGATATTCTGCAGCAACTTTTATTAAAATTAGTAGCAAATAAAATCCTCAAAGAGGTCCTAAAAGCTACTATACATTTAGCAAGGAAAAGGAAAAGCTTACTGTTAAATATTTGATAGTTTTAATCAATATTACCCACAAACTCATTTTACTATTGTGAATCTCATTATTTGCTACCAAAAAGTATCTCTATTGTAAATTAGTACCTGAAATCTTTTACTTTAACATGTTCTTCATCTTCACTCCTAGAGAAGAGAAGATATAGAGTTTTACATTACTTATTCAATACTAGGCACTTCTTCCCTCCCACAAATTCCAGAAGATAGAAAATGCTACAAATTTACCATGGCTCTAGCAAAAGCAAGCCCACAAAAATTCCTAAACCAAAACTGATCTAGCAAGTGATGCATAACAAAAAGAGACCAAAGCACAATGTTGGCAGTTGTGTGAACATATTAAAGGGATACTTCATAATTATGGGCTTTTTTTTATTATGGAGAAAACAACATTAGTGCAACATTCAAATAACTTAAGACTAGGCTTGATTTTATTTTTTTATTTAAAATTAAACAAGATCATTTATTTATGTTTTTATCTCTCATATAGAATTGTCAAATTCTAAAATAAGCAATCTTTGCTTAGAGAGAGCCTAAATTGCATTTTAAAAAGAAAAAAATTAAGCAATTTCCCACACCCTACAGCAATGACTGGAAAGTCATAAAGTAATAAAATTGTAAACGAAACACAGTCATAAGTGTCTGTAACACAATAAATATTCAGCAACAGGAAACTATAAAGGATGATTCAAACAAGGACAATGATCTTTTCTTTCCTTATGACCACTGTACTCTTCACCACCATCCCTGAAGAATTCCAGACCCTGGCCTGTCGCACCATGAGGATCAGAGGAGACAGGCCAACCAGTCAGCAGCCGTCTCCGAGGAGGAAATGGAAGTAGGAGCATAGCTGGAGATTACAGCTTTAGGAAAGATGCCAAAAGCTGCTTCCACCTGTAACTGGGCACTGACCCTGGTGAGGATCCAGCAGCCAGAGCCAAATTAGCACACAATCCAGAGATCCAGCTCTCCAACGTGGGATTTCACTAGAACCCAGGAATCTTCTAGACAGTCTGATAACTCCAAACACAGGAGCAGGTTTGGCTCACAACCCCTAACACTTTTCTTCATTGAAACTGTTTCAGATCTAGACAAGTTAGTAATAACTAATAATTTCCTTTCATTTTAGAAGAAACTGAACAGAAATATCCATATACTGTGAATTCCAACTGAATTTACATTGCCCATAAGAGAAGAGGCAAGGGAGAGCCAGACCATCTGCAATACAGCATGTGCCCCTTTAATTAACTTCTCCCTCAGCAGCTCCACTTGGGGAAAAAAATCTAGAACAAATTTGCTGCTCCAGCAATCAGTCCCAGCCTTCAATGGACTTACACAGCCTCTGTCCTAACAGCTGTGGTGTTACTGATATGAATAGCTAAATTAAAACTACCTTGACTACATGAACAGAGGGTGAAATTCCACTTTGTGCTTATAATGTGGCTATACTTAATTGGTACTAGAAAGAACAAAATGGCTGTTAATCAGAAAAAAATAAAGAATAACACCTCTTCCTCTATTTTCTGAATCGATTCATTAAATGTACTTCCCCATTTCTTCTAAAACATTCTTTAGGCAGGAAAGGAGAATTTTTAGTCAAAATTTCCATCACGAGCACGATGGGAAAAAAAAAAATCAATGAAGAAACAACCAATTTAACCCCAAAGAAAGGTTTTTACACTAGTCTTTAAGCCATGTACCAAGTAGTGACTCCCCTGCAGAAAGGAACCTGAGGGTGTTGGCTGACAGCAGGCCCAATTTAAGGCAGTCAGGGGGCAAACCATATCCTGAGCTTATCAAACATCATAAGCAGATGGTCAGAGGTGATTAACCTGCTGTCCTTGGTGTTGGTGTGGCTTCACCTTGAAAATTGTGTGCACTTTTGGGCCCCAAAATATGAGATGTTCAGTGAAGATGTGAAAGTCCCTTAATGCATTCAGAGGAAGGCAACAAAGCTGGTGAAAGGGATAGGAGGAATGTCCTATGGGGAGTGGGTGAGGACTCCTGATCTGTCCTTGCTCACTGCAGCATCCTAAGGAGGGGAAGTGCAGAGGGAGGTGCTGAGCTCTTCTCCCTGCTATCCAGTGATAGGACATGTGGGAATGGTTCACAGCTGTGCCAGGGGAGGTTTCAACTGGACATTAGGAAGCATTTCTTAACCAAGAAGGTGGTGAAACACTGGAACAGGCTTCCGAGAGGGGTGGTCAATGCCCCAGGCCTGCAAGTGTTTGAGAGGCATTTGGACAATGCCCTTTACAACAAGCCTTAACNCTTTACAACATAACCTTTGGTCAGCCCTGAAGGGCTCAGGCATTGAACTGAATGATTATTGTAGGTCCCTTTCAAGTGAAACAGTCTATTCTATAAAAATACTGCATGGCTACTTACAAACAAATATATTAGCCAAGTAAGGTATCCAGATACAGAAAAATAAAATGCAACAAAGTAATCATGTAATTAACAACGATCCACATATATTCCACAAAGGGTTTGCTTATGCTGCACAGCCACTCTTAATTCTGGTTTGTCACCTTGTAACAGCATTATTTTAACATAGTTATTGTAATTCTAATTTTAAAAGCACTTTAAAAAGTTAAAACAGACAAAAATGTTTACATGCCATCAGTCCTGGAAGAATATGAAACCTTTCCTTTGCCTATTTAGTCTTCTCATTTAACTGGTACTTTTAATTTGTTCCCATTCTTAACTTCAATACTAAAAAGTCTGGTAAAGTTAGAAACAGAGCATCATCTCAGAAAGAAATATCAGGAACCCTTAACATCGGATGGACCTGTCCATCCTGTTCATTAGCTGTGTTTATCACCTCGTGCTGTACACAGACCTGCCCTTGGATGAAGCGTTCCTTAAGGAACCACACAGCTCATCTAGCCAAACAGGAAGGTGTGACTTATTTATAGAACTCAAAACAGAAATGGATTTATTTATAAAAGGTACCTTTTCTGAGAATCACCATCAACTTCAACTGTATCCCTGCAGAAACAGGTAATAAAGTAAGCAAAATGTAGTTAGAAGCATGACAAATTGTCTTGATAGACTCAATGAAACAGTCACAAAAAAATTTTAGTGGAAATTCCACTTGATTAGTAATTTTCAGCAAGAACTTTAGTCTTAGAACCTAATTACTACATCTTATAAGACAGTACTTTTCAATTAGTATCTCAACTTGGACATGACATTTTTTTATCAGAGAGATCCAGACTTCAGGGAAACACTACTGATGAACCAACACTTGTACTGAACAGGTGAAAAACAACAAGTGCTACGGAAAAAGAATGCAGACCTTTCTCCTCCCACAAAAATGAACATACTGCTGGAGTTTTCAGTTATCCACATGATACATTTGGATCTCCAACCTGATAATTATATCAACATCCACAGTACAGCTACACTCTGTAGCTCAATGGACTATATACGGAAGAAGCAGTGATTAAACAGATTTGTTTTAATAATCACAAATACGTGCAAATCTCCTGTCCCCCCTTTTTAAACATGGATTTTCCCCACTAGTTTGGACTTATATGTAGTGCACTACATCTGCAGGTTGACTTGTGTCCCTTACTTCTGCCTGATTTATACAGCTCTGAACTTCCACTTTTTTGGTTAACTGGCCTCTGTTTGGCAGTTACAAAACGGGATAAAACAGTTGACAGTGTCACCTCAGCAGCCAAGTACGACCCACTTAAAAAGACTGAGCACTACAAGAGGACTGCTGCCATTTTCAGGTCACGGGTCTGTCTCCATACTTAAGGAAGTAGCTGCTCTGGTCACTGAAGCAGCAGTTCCCACTCTGCAGTTCTAGACCAAACAACGAGCAATCTTGTTTCATGCTTGAAAGTAAAATTCTAGTGTGCCCTTGGAGACTTCAACCAACTTAATAACTTGCCTTTACTAGTAGGCAAAGAAGGAAAAAAAAAGAAAAAAAAGAAAACAGAAAAAATTAGGATTGAAATTTCAGCATTAGAGACACATTACCCAGACACTCGAGGCCAGGAAATGGCATTATAGAATCCTATATATATCCCTTGGATTTAAGGATTATTTTTTCTATTTTTAATAATTGGGGGCTGTCAAAGAATACATTTGGAAGAGACTGTAAAAATTAATGGTAATAAACAAAGGAAAGAGGATTAGACAGTTACCATGTAGCAAAAATAACAGATGAATGTCTCAAATTTAAGTTGACACACATACAGAATCAATTTACTCACTGGTTTTCAGAATCACTTCCTTTGCGTTTCCTTGGAATCTCAGGCACAGAAGCATTGAAAGAAGTGGTGGTGGCAGGTTTGGTTATTGGATTCATGAGGCTGGGGACTCCAGAAGCAACGCACGAGGTTCCATCTACTGAGAAATTATCTGTGAATGAGAATAAAAGCTTAGTGTCCAGTGAGAGCTGTATCATTGTGTAGCCATTCTGATTCTCAGTTGGGACAAAAAATTGTCTGTGTGCGGCTTCTATGCCTCTGACACAAAAAACAAAGGTTGCACTGCTACAACCCCAGAACAGCAAAGAGTAAAGAGGACACCACCTTCCACAGCGCAGTAATGATCTCATCAACCCAGTCATCACACCAAGGCAATAGAAAACAGCTACTCTCCTCCTTACACAACCTTTGCTACCCTTAAATCCCCCAACACCTCAGACATCCTGCTGCAAAATCACAAGCTGTGGTAGTAGTTAGCAGATCAAAATACTGTGGCTCAAACTAAATTAAAATTCAAAAATATCTAGCAAACTATGTTTTTTAATCAAGCTGGATAGCCAAAAAAATGCAAGTTTGCTATAGCCATATTTCTGACATAAAATCCACAGTTGCACATAACATCTGCCATCTAAGTTGGAAGAGTCTTGAAAGCTTGTCAAGTTCTCTTCACAATTCTCCTCTTAAGGAAAATTGTTGTTTCTGGGAAGGACAGAAGAGAAGCCTACAAGCCAAAGGAATCCTAGCAACCTACTGGGAAAAGAGAACAGACTCAAGGAACACAAGCACTATTACACTGTTTTTCTATTTCAACACAGAGCTATCTCAAGGAATCCTCCAACTTATGTTTAGGTAAAGAATCAGAATTAACTCTGTTTCAGCAAATGCAGGAACTCCTTCAGGCTTCATGTGCCAGTTAGGACACATGAGAGATTAAGAGATGTCATTTAAGGAAGTGAGCATCTCCTGCTTCTAGCAGGGAGCAAAAACCAAGGTGAGTACTTTGAAAATCCAGCAAGAAGAAAAACTGGATGGTTTCTTCTGAGTTTTCTCTCTTTTTTTAGCATCTGTGCTGTCTGTAAAAATGTAGAAATGTGTAAAAAGAGTGACAGAGAGCATACTATTTTTCCTCTTAGATACAAACACACCTTACACCAGAAAAATTACCTTCTAGGTTTTCATTTGCTGTTGGAATACGACTGGAGAGTTAAAAGAAAATAGGCTAATACTCGAACAACAGCTTGCCTGGTCTTCCACTAATCCTCTATCAAATCAGACAACACAAAGTCAGCCCCTGTTTTATTTTAGAAAGCTCTTTAACTCATTAAGTCACACAGGAAGTTTCAAAAAAAGAGGTGGAAACAAAGAATCAATAAATACTTGACAAATAAGTTACAACCTTTGGACATCTGCAACAAAAAAAAAGTTAGTTACTTGAAATACTTATCATATTAAAGTTAGGGGTGTTAAAAATATATTAAAAGAAGTTACATGATAAATACTACAAGGACACAGGGGTAAAGTTTGAAATATTTTTATCATTAATCTTTTCTTCCTAATAGTCTCATTTTATATTTCTATTATAAACACAATTATAAATCAAACAAAAAATGCCGAAGATTCCAAAGAAACAGTTTATTTTAAAGGAGCAGTTTTATTTCACTCAGGTCACAACTTCCTGTAATTATTAGATTAAGCTATTGAAGTACAATCATAGTTGATGAATATTCATAGAAGAGTACTTACTGTTTACTTACTGAAGAGAAACCTACATGGTTCCAAGACAAGAATGCCTTCAGCACAACAGATCCTTTCGTCCTGGAACTAAGCAGGACAGCACAGACCCACTGACCTAAATACTGCTCTGCACACAGATGGCCAGCCTGCTTTCTGAGCCACTTCCCTTTAAAGGAACAAAATGCAATGCTTCTTTTACAGTTTTCCCAATTTATCTTCAATATTATTAAAATAACTATTTTATTTTCCTCACAACCAAGCCACAAATTCTGAATACTGCACTTATCTCTTCTACCTTTACTAACAACACCCATTTTCATTATTCTTAACTGAGAAAACAAAATATGTTTAGATTGCTAGTAACAACAACCTATTAAAAACTTTTACACTACAATTATTAGGTGATAAATTGAATCCTAAATACTATACTATCCCTGGGACAAACTAAATGCCAGTAAAATAGGTGGCTGATCTTGGATAAAAATACAAGGTTAAGAATCTGTATTGATTCCTGACAGGCCCAACATGCAGTTTATATTCTATTTTTATATATATATTCTTTTTAAAAATCCCACAAACCAAATCCAAAACTCCATAAACAATGCAAAATAAAACAAATAGCGAAATAAATTTAAAGCTTCAGAACTACCAAGCATAGTAGAACAGTAATTAAGTGGAATTTAACAGACAAGAGCAAATCTTTTTAATACCTGTCATTCACTAAGCAAGAAATGGGCAGAAACAGCTCCTAAAGCCAAGTCGGCAAGGATGATTTAAAAGAATCTCTGAGGGCTCTCTAACAGTTATCGTTACGATACTGGGTGATTCCAAGGTGCTCACTTTCTCCCTGGAGAGTGCCTTAACCTCGTGTAGTCTGTAAGGAAGCACTGCTTTACCTCACTGGCTGTAACGCTTTAGGAGAGCTGGATAAAGGATTTAAAAAACCTTTGGGTTCACAAAGAGACGGGTCTGGAATGCACACCAATACCCAGGGTAGGCTTCTATGAGAGGAAAAAGCTGGATTCTTACCTTTCATTTGGGCACCTGGCTGAATTTCTTACATTTTCAATTTGTGTGAACATTGTCATACCACTGACATAAAAAACAAACATCCCTAAGAACATATGAAGCAAAACTAAATATTTCCCAATTTCACAGCACACTTGCTTCATGAAAAATAACATCTAGAAAGACCGATCTTTATTACAAGTTTATTTTTCTGTAAAACCAATATCATTAGACAATTTTTAAACTACTAGAAACAGTTTAAATCAACTAGAGATGTTCTGTTTTACCACCCTAAAGGCTATTACTCACACTAGTCTACTTTGCAAGCCAAATAAAATTGCAGCTAAGAAATGACACTTTTATTGCTGTTCATTTCATTGCTAAAGCCCTGGCATACTGATAACTGAATTTTCACGGCAAGTGAATAGTTCCTCAAATACACGTCTATTATGATCTATGTCTGTCCCTCAGCATTAAGCCTATATGCTTACCTATATTAAAAATCAAAAGTATTTTAAAGCATATTATGCACATCAGGACAGATGAAAATAATGGAAATAATACAGGAACCTCCCCACTGGAATAATTCCCTCTCTGAAAAAGCAAAGACCATCCAAACAGTACAACTATGCCATATGGAAAATAGCTTCTTTCCAGTAAGTGTATCAGAAACAAAAAGTTATTAGTTCAACACTAATTCTAGTACATTTCATAACTGGGCAAACCAAGTTTTTAAGGAATTGTTATGAATACATACATTTCTCATCACATCAGCGTACAAGACCACCCCCTATTCTTGTGTTTTTCTACATGGAAAAGAAGTAATAATTAGAGTCCCCAAGGGGTTGGCAAAGAAGTGAACTGCAAAGGAGCTGCATGAAACTGCTGTTTGGGGTGAGACATAAAGACAAACAAAATCAACCGTATTCCTGTGTTCAGCAAAGGTTCTGTGTCAATCCCATGCAAGGCATTGAGAAACAAGGCTTGGGAGACTACATTTTTCTAGTTACTGACAATAATATTTTCTAATCGCATGCCACATTCCTGAGCTGTTTTCTCCACCAACAGTTTTAAGGTTTTCAATTTCTAAGCAATCACAACCTATTAGAAAAGGCTTTTGGCCAAACCCCACCAGCCATAAAAGGGGAGATTCATCTGAACAAATAATGATGTCCACATCTGAAGTAGCCATTCTAGTCCCTCTTGGAGGGAGGAAGACATTTCTAGGGTGATTCATCTCTACCCAAAATAGATTCCTACATTTGGCTAGATGAAATAAAACAGTTCTAGGGTGATTCATCTCAATCTAAAATAGATTTCTACAGTTGGGTAGATGAGATGCAGCCCAAGAGTGCCTACCTCTAGTCAGTAATTATACAAAGACCCAAGCAACTAGCTCAGACTTAGATATCCACCCTGCAGACATCTAAAGATAAGAGAGATGAAACCCACCCAAGGTGGCTACAGAACTATCATACAATTCTTAAAACGTAATAGCCACAGACAGAATCTGTTTGCATCACATGCAACAAGTTCAAGCCCAAGACAGTCTTTCAAAATTATTGCCCTAATTATGCACTACTTCAAGACCACTCACTCTCTATGCAAGGTTAGCTTTTCTGTCTAGGTTTACAAGATACATATCAGGGCTTCAAAAATCAGCAGAAAGATACAAGTCATGTAGTATTAATTAATTAATTTTACAAGCTGTCAGTCAGTCCTCATTTAGCCAGTTTAAAAAAGAACATCCAAATTCAGCTATCAGGATATTACAGTAAAATGGGCTTGAAATAAAATGTAATTGAAAAAGTACATTTATAAAGCTTATGGTGACACTTTTCACAGTCTGGGAATAAGTGAGACTTGGAGAAATGTGGCAGCTCTGCAGCTGCCTAAATTAATAATGTGTTAACACTGGCACAATCTTTCCAAAAATACGAAACTTTCAATCCATCTTCCTATTTTGAAACACTTTCTAATAAAAGGAAAGGAAAGAAAGAAGCTGCTTTGAATTGACATTTCTAAGACTACTAAAATGTCTGTTTTCCAAAAGTATGTTCCTGGTATGCACAAAAACCTTCAGCTGGGAATTTGAGCTTGGCCAAGTTTAAAGAACTCAAAATTCTGTTAGAAGGGACTGTGAAGTGGCACATGAGGGCTCTGCAGTCCAACCGGCTGAGTTACTAAAACTGAAATGTACTCACACGAGCTACCAGGCTGCGGCTACAGTGGGAAATCAATGGCACAACAGCAACAATCAGAGAGAAGCAGCTGCTGCAGAAGCCCCTGTTTCTAATTTGAAAGCAGTTCAGGAAGCTTACAGTAAATCACATTTACTCTGGTTCACTGGGCCAAAAATCCTTACAATGCATGTGGGTTAAAGCTGCCTAAGAACAAGCTCCTGGTTCAGTCCCCTCTGTTGGAAGGTGCTGTATGTGTGCTGTGTGCCTGGAGAAGCACTAATCTTGCTGCAACAAAATTCTAGTTCAGTTTCTTCCAAAAGGAATCCAGTTAATTTATACAAAAACTGCTCTGTAAATCAAACCAGGGAGCACTAAGTGGGGATGATGGGATTCAGTTCACACACAAAAAAGCTGGGCACACCAGTAACCTAAATTTGCTAAACTGAGGTGCTTTCTAAACATTCCTCAACATGTCAAGTTAGATTCTTAAGTTCTGTCACAACTGACATGCCTCTTTTTTTTTTTTTTGAAGATTAAGATGGAGGCATGGAACACCTCTCCTATGAGGAAAGGCTGAGAAAATCGGGATTGCTCAGCCTGGGGAAGGGAAGGCTTTGGGGTGACCTCATTGTGGCCTTCCAGTACCTGAAGGGAGCTACAGGAGAGATGGAGAGAGACTATTGACAGGGGATGGAGTGACAGGACAGGGGGCATGGCTGCACACTGACAGAGTGGAGGGCTAGGTGGGGTAGTGGGAAGAAATTGTTCCCTGTGAGGGTGGAGAGGCCCTGGCCCAGGTTTCCCAGAGAAGCTGTGGCTGCCCCATCCCTGGCAGTGTCCAAGGCCAGGTTGGATGGGGCTCTGAGCACCCTGGGATAGTGGAAGGTGTCCCTGCCCATGGCAGGAGAGTCAGACCTAGATGGTCTTTAGGGTCATTTCTAACCCAAATCATTCTAGGATTCTACATCTCTGATGACCTAAGCAATTATAGATATATCTACCTACACATGCAGCTCACTTACAGGACAGCTATTGAGTCAAATAACTCTATGTCATGTAAATTGCTTTATTTTACTATGGAGTTTCTTTTCTAAAATTATTTTAATGAATTCTTGCTGCAGATACTTATTAGAGAATGTGAAAACTCTACTTAGAGCCTACATACATACAGTACTGCATGAGAAAGAAAGTTACAGGTGCTGTGAGATCACTTTAAGGTCCTGCAGATCTGAAGACCTATAAAGCTAATAACCATATTTTCTACAAATGGCTGAGAGTTACATTAAATATTACTTTGAATTTATTTATTTTAGACCTTTAAAATAGGTCATGAAAAGCATCTTCAGACTAGTAACAGCAAGTCTAGCATCAAGATCATTGTTGCCCCAGCTTTCTGTGAGATGTACTCATTGAAAGGCAATCTTCACTGGAGTGAAGTTCTGAAAACAGTAGAAATGTATGGACTAAAGCAGTCCTTCCTTATTCTTTCCCCAAATTTTATAAGCATGTGTAATGCAGGAGCAAGATACAGAGAATTCAGTAATGAAATCATCTTATGAACAACATTATAAAGAGAATAAACTCTTATATTTTAAGAATGTTTGGTTTGTTTTTAATCTCACAAAATGAAGAAAGAAAATATTACAATAACCTGAATAATAGGCATTTAAATCAAACAATAACATAGGCAACTGATTACTCTCTGCTTCTATTTTTACCTATTTTCATCACTCAGAAGACAAGCAGTCAAGAATCACAACCTACCATGAAATAACGCATTTACTTAACAGATTTCAAACACCAAATATTTGGCCAAACCCATTAGTGTAATAAAAAGTTAAATAAGACAGGAACCAGCTAATGAAAAGATATTCCCCAAGCCCCTGAAAGGGTACCCTGCTTTCCCAGGCACTTTCAGGTTCACACCAGGTAGGAACCACTGATAGAAATCAAGAGTCTCATATATCATAGTTCATTACTGAAAAAAAACCAAACAAAAAACAAACCACAAATCCCCTCCAATTATATACTCCTAGAGGAATGGTGGGCAGTTGTTTCCCTGTAAGTTTTGGAATCATATTATGGTAAAATGCTGATTCCCATCAAGTTAGCTGCAGAACTTCCATGGTTTTAGCTGTCCCTGCAGTCCAAACAGGGAGTTTTCAACAGTTCACAATGACTCACTTGCAAAATCACCCAACAAATTACTTCTTCTTACAATGAATTTGATTCTTGGATATGAACCATCCAGTTTGTTTTTCATAATGAGCAAATGTACCAACAATAAGGTACACTCAAGTTAAAAAAACCCCAAACAACAAAATAACTATTAAGCAGCTAACCTTAGTGTGGTCCTAGTCCACAAACAATTAAGATACTTTTATCTTAAAAACAAGGAAACCCAAAACTTGTTTCTTCAAAATCCACTACAAGAACAGGTATAAACATAGGTAGCAAAAGAAAGCAGGGAAAAGAGTTATCTCACAGTAAAACATGAAAGCCTATGGTTCATTGATTTCCCAAATCTACTTGTAAATGGAAATGTCTATATATTTGGGGGTTTCTTTATTTTGATTATTTCTTTTCCTTACAGTATATGCATTATATAGAAACAATCAACCTTAGTTTCAAGCAGAGCTTAACAGACTGCAAAATACTACCAAAAAAACCCTAACACCACTACATTATTTGCCACAAAATTTTACAACAATATTTAAACAACCAGGCAGCAGAGACAGAAACATGTCAACAATTTGAGACAACCAGGATCCCCACAAACATTTAAACACACATAACTCAACACACACTTAGAAAACAACAACTAAACCTGGAAGAACTGCTGTTAACTACACAGAACTGCAGTGATGGCTTAGGAGGGATTGTATCACTTCTGTTTCTACAAGCCCCGTGCAAAACACTCCTTTCTCCTCGGAGAGGGGAAGCACCACTCGTTTCCAAGCAGGAACACAAGCAGCAGCCGGTGGTTTACAACCAGCCTTGATTTAGTACCAGAAACTTATGATTAAAAACAACGAAAGATCAAACCTTGGTCGTCATACAAGCGTGGGCATGCACACACACATACACACGGAGAAAAGCCAGAATCACTATACCTAAAATACTAAATTATGTTTACCTACAAAAAAATCGTACTAGAGCTTTAGGAAAGCAAGGCTAAGTGTGTATCAGAAACAGTAACATACATACTAAGTTAAAAGAAATTTTTAGTGCACATCACATCAGTACGATGATACATCTGTACCAGCAACACAGCACAGAGGTGACCATTACACAGGCGGGTGCCAAGAGGATGATGCCAGACTCTTTTCAGTGGTGCCCAGCGACCGGACAAGGAGCAATGACCATAAACTAAAACACAGCAAGTTCCACCTCAGCGTGAGGAAGAACTTCTGTACATTGAGGGTGGCAGAGTCCTGGAACAGCTGCTCTGGGAGGTCGTGCAGACTCCCCCTCTGCAGACATTCCAAACCCACCTGGACACACTCCTGTGTCACCTGCTCCAGGTGACCCTGCCTTGGCAGTGGGGTGGACTGGATCTCCAGACGTCTCTCCCAACCCTATTCAGTGATTCTGTTGGTTCTCTGTGAGCGCTCCAGGTACTTTCACTGAACTCCACTGAGCGGGAGCAGCGAGCGAGGAGCGCCCAGCGGGAATTAGACACAAACCCGACCAGCCCCAGAGCGGCACCGGGCACAGGACCAGACACAAGTGCCCTCACGGAAAGACAGCAGTGCCACACAGGCACCAGCCCTACAACAACACCCGCCCGTGCCACATCACCGAGGCGGGCGGGCGGACAGACGGACGGACGGACAGACAAACAAACAAACAGGCAGGCAGGCAGGCAGACACGCCCCACAGAGGGCACCCACGATCGCCCCCCGAGCATGAAGCAACGCGTGAGGAGGGAGAGGAAGACGGGGCACCCACCGCCCACCCCTCAGGCGGACCCGCTCCCACCTTCCGCCGCCCGCCGCTCCTCCTCGGCGCCCTCGGCGCTTCCCGCTCCTGCTTCAGCCATGGCGGGCGGCCCCGTGCCCCGCTCCACAGCGCCCCCGGCACCGCCGGCATGCAGAGGGTGAGCTGAGGTGAGCCGAGGAGGAGCCGCCGGGGAGGGATCAAGGACTGCCCCGCCAGCCTCCCCTCGGCACCGCCTCAGTGCCCCAGCCCCGCCATCCCCCGTTCGTCCCGCCCCGCCCCAGCCGCGCCTCTCGCGAGATTTGGGGCAGGGGGCGCCGCCTGAGGGCGGCCTGTGTGAGGCGGTGGCGGCACCGCCATGGGCCCCTCACGTTGCCCCAGCAGATCGGAGTCGTTACCCGACGTGCCACAAGCCACTAATTACATTTGCAACTGCAATAAAAGCCAGTCACTCCAGAGACACACTGATTGCTTATTTCAGAGCGGCCCAGGCTTGGGTGCTCAGTGGTAATTGCCTCAAATCAAACACCATCACTGGACTTTTGGCACCATTATTATACACAGAAGTTCAGAGTTAGTAACTTCCCAAGCATAACTCCTCTATTAGGATTGTTTAGGAATTTCCATGCAAATTTTACGTAAAAACCCACCTGACTTCTACATGTCTTCACCTGGGCAGGGTCTCTGATATTTAGGTGTGATTTTTAATGTTAAAATGAAAATAGTTAGCTATAGGACACACGGACCTGAAGTACTTTGCCAAATTAGCAATGTATACATAAACATACATCAACATTGGTTTACTACATCCTTATAACATGTTAGTTCCAGGATGTCCTTGAGTAAGGGGTGCTGGCAGCTGCCTCTTCCAAAGGTTAGGTCTCCTTTCTTGCTGGATAGACTTGGGTGTATACAAAGATCTGACATTAAGGAACATCCTGACTTAAGCTAATCTTGACATATTCCCCATTTTGCAACACTCAGACTGGCGCCCTGCCCGCATCCCCGAGCTGGGCAGGGCTGGCGTTCCTTTCTCTGGGTGCTGTACGGAGGACAATTTGCCTGAGGAAGCGTCAGGATCTTGGAATAGTTTTGGTTGGCAGAGGCCTCTAGGAGTTATCTGGTGCAGTGGTCAGAGAGCAGTCAGATCTATCAGTGAAAAGTAGCATAAAATAAGGTTAACTTTCACAAGTGCATTAAATTTCATTACCAGACTTGCGTTACGTGAGATGCTGAGGCCGTAGCTTGTTTTTGATAATACCAGGAGCTCACTTCTGAAGTGAATCTACCCATCGTGGTGCTCTGGTTTAGATCCTGCAGTAATGGTGTGTGTGAGGTGCGTTCCTTTTGCACCAAGACCTCAAGGTATACCTGTAAGAGATTAATGTGCTCCAGCTGTTTTTAGGCATTTACTACCTCCAGCAGACCCCACTAGAGCCGGTCCAAAACAAAACTGCTACAACACATATTGTGTGGGCACTGGGACCTCAGCAGTGCCTCTTCCACATGACAGAACCTCTCTCCCTGTCCTGCCCTGCTTGTTCGTGCTGGTGCAGCCTGTGCTCGCTCAGTTCCAGCTCCAGGTGTGGCAGAAGAGGCTTTTGCTAAAGCACATGAATGCTGACCTGTGCCACCTCCATGGGCTGCACGTGTGTGGCTTCTCTCTGTTGGGGCACCACAATGTAAAAAAGATCTCAAGCTCTCAGAGAATGTCCAGAGTAAGGTTATGGAGATGGTGAAGGGGAAGCCTTACGAGGAGTGGCGGAGGGCACTTGGTCTGTTCAGCTGGAGGAGGCTGAGGGCAGAGCTCCCAGCAGTTCTGCAGCTTCCTCACCAGGGGAAGAGGAGGGGCAGGCACTGATCTCTGCTCTCTGTGAGCAGGGACAGGGCCCCAGGGAACGGCTGGAGCTGTGTCAGGGGAGGGTTAGGGTGGGTATCAGGAAAAGGTTCTTCCCCCAGAGGGTGTCGGGCACTGCACAGGCTCCCCAGGGAATGGTCACAGCCCCAAGGCTGACACAGCTCAAGGAGTGTTTGGACAATGCTCTCAGGGACAGGGTGGGATTGTTGGGGTGTCTGTGCAGGGCCGGGGGTTGGACTCTGTGATCCTTGTGGGTTCCTTCCAACTCAGGATATTCCATGATTCTATGAACATGATTCTATGCATGAGAGAACTTCCAGTGCAGCTGTATTGCTCACCAGCGAGGCTGGA
This sequence comes from Atrichornis clamosus, assembly GCA_013400975.1. NCBI lineage: Eukaryota > Metazoa > Chordata > Aves > Passeriformes > Menuridae > Atrichornis > Atrichornis clamosus. The sequence continues at coordinate 57,742 of WBMZ01003978.1, forward strand.
GCTACACAGTCGGTGACGGGTGTGGAGGATGCTCCTTCTGCAGGTGTTGTTCTCCCACTGTCCTGTGGTATTTCACCTGTCTGTTATTAGTAATGGGGGGCCCTGTGGAGCTGGCAAAAATAGGTGTAATATTTTGCAAAGGATATTATATTCTCTCATTATCGGTTCTAGTGGTCAATATCTAAGTTCTTAAAATTTATGTCTTTAGAGCTCCAGACAAGTGACCAGTTTTTCAGATCTGGAGGCAGACTCTTAAGATACAAACATCCTTTGCTAAAAGTGAATAAGAAAATGTGACTAAATACACAAAAAATACACATCATTTTTATAAAAGTAAGAATACAATTTTTGGAAGCATTTTCATTATGCCAAGGGGAGATACAAGTGTGTGAATGATACTTACCTGTCCAGGTCAAAGGAAGTCACAAGCATGAAATGTTTAAGCCAAGCCTATGGGTTATAAAACCGATCTTGGAGAAATAAATAGCTTGAAAGATCATTTTCTGAAAGATTGACTGCTTGCAACAACATAATGAGTCTGGAGCTGTAGAAGCAGTGCAGAGGGGACTCGTAGCAATGTTTACAAGCATCTCACCACTGGTCGTAAGATCACAGGTGATTATGGTTATTTATAAAATTACAAGAGACTATTTACTGCTGACAATTAACAAAAATTAAAATGTGTAAGCCAGCTGTTTCTATGTCTCTTTGCGTAGGAAAGTTAATGTTTTGTCTTGGGAAAGCTGAAACAGAAGTCTCATCAAATCTTTGCTTCTCTGCATCCCATCTAAAACAGCATTTCAATATAGTCTTTATTTTTAATTATGTATAAACATCTATGTCTGCCAAAACACTCTCCTCAGCTACTTGAAAGGAGGTTGGGATTGGTCTCTTGTCCCAAGTAGTAAGTAACAGGATGAGAGGAAACAGCATCAAGGTGTGCAAGGGAAGGTTTAGATTGGATATTAGGAAAAAATTCTTCATGAAAGGGCTGCCAAGCGTTGGAACGGGCTGTCCAGGGAAGTGGTGGAGTCATCATCCCTAGAGGTATTTAAAATACATATGGATGTGGCACTCTGGGACATGGTTTAGTGGTGGATTTGACAGTGCTGAAGTAACACTTGGACTCAATGATCTCAAGGGTCTTTTCCAACCTAAATGATTCTGTGATTCTAAGAACTGGGGAAAGTAAATCCCCACAAAACACTGTGAGCCAAATCCATTTGAACACCTATGAATTTAAGGTAATGTGGAGGAACATTAGTAACTTGCCTAGAGTTGGAAAAAAACCCCTCAAACAAACAGAAAACAAAGATGTGTTTCCTTCATAGCTTTCAGGGATGTAGGCAGAATTTACTTGTCTAGACTCCAAACTATCATCTTGAGGATAATTCCTCGGATAGAGGAACTCCATGAACTGAACTCCATGTGTGACATCTTTTATACCTGGAAGCTCCCAACACATTTCACATCTGATGTGGAAGCTCCCTGTCTGTGTGGGAGCGGGCAGCTCAGCATCTTGCCCGTGGCTAAGCCCAAGGGTTAGAGCGTGGGAAAGGAGTGGGTGCATGGCTCTGACAGAATATTCTAGGGAATAGGCCAGGGAATCGTGGGTTCCAGCTGGGGATGCTGCTAAAGAAATGCAGTTGTGCTACTGTGACAGTCCCAATGCACACTTATTCATAAGTTACTTTTTTCCCTTGGAAATCTGACTTTTCATTGTAGAATTTTATGGTTTATGTCTACATATGCGTGTATATATACATATATATATATATGTATGTATTCAAATATATACATATATGAATATATATATATATACACACACATATATATATATGTGTGTGTGTGTTCCATCATGCTGGGTTCAGTTGGTCGTACAGAATTTGCAGCAAACAGAAGGAATTACAAACCTGTTCTGCCCTAAATGAGATAAAAAGCAGCAGGAAGAGCTAAAAAACAGGAGTTAGATGCTGTTGCCATCTTTGAGAAAACCATTCGTGCACATTTATTTTATTCATATACCACAACTGATACTGAGAAAATTTTCTAAGGATTTACTCCCAGGAAGCTTAAATGTCATATTTTGTCCTGCTAAAACACTGTCTTGCCCCAGTTTTGGAGCTGGGAGCTCCCTCCTCCAGGTTTGCATCGTCAGTGGACACCCAAATGTTAAGGGGATTTCAGAAGTGAGTCAGCCACACTGACAGAAAACATTTCAGAGACTCAGTAACCACAGAAAGTTGAAGATGGCCATTGTTATAAAGCTCAATGAGTTAAACATTTAAATATATCCCCAACACTGTTTTAACAAGCCTAATAGCTTAACAGCTATTATATACAAACTCTCTCCACATGGGAACATTAATGAGGACATTTAAAATGTTGGTTGGGGTTTTTTTAAAACTGACTCACTAGAAACAGAGCTACAGTACCTTATTCGCATTTTGTTTAATATTTTTTTAGTGCAATTGCAATTCACTGCAGACATTTTTGGCGCTGGGTCAGAAAATCAGATCAGCCTCTTGGCAATATTTCTGCCTGTTGTGTTTCTCATCCATGGTCAGTGTCACGGCACCTGGCACTTAGATAATTCCCACAAACATAACGCCCTGCCAAACCATTAACATAGATTTTAGACAGCATCTATTATACTTGTTTCTTATTCAAAGGTGACGATTGGGCCCTTCACTGAACCTGTAATAGATGACAGTAACTGGTGTTTATAGCACGGTTTGCCTTGAGTCTTGGCAGAGCAGGATCCCACTTTATATAAGGCACGGATTTTGAGTAGGCCACATTTGATATTTTTGCCCCATTTTAAAGTGAGCACTTTCTCTTGAGTAGCTTTCAGCTATAAAATAGGGAGCAGAATGCTTTATGTAAGCCACGGATAGCCTGTTTTTTCCAAACAACTTATACAACAACGTGCTAAAGGAGTAAAAATAACAATTGAACCTCGGGGCAGTTAAATAATAGTCTGAGACTGAGCAGTTAAAGCGTCTGTATTGTTCCTCCTTTTTTCTCTTCTGCCACATCCGAAGTGTAGCATGTCTTAGCTGTTTCCCAGGACTTGTGGAGGTGCCGTCCTGCAGAGGATGTGAGTTTTTTTGTGTATTTGCTGGAGCCAAGCTGGCCCCACGCACACCAGGCTGACAAGACCTGGGAGAGGGAACACTGGGAGTCACTCTCCATTATTAGGGCGACTTGTGTTACTTCACACAAAACCATCCCTATGTGACTGCTCAGGGTGAGCCAGAGAACTTTTTTCTACCGAAACTTAATAGCAGGAAAGTGAAGTGACCCAGCTTTGTAAGTACAAACACAGATTTTTCATAACCTCCTCTCCCAGAACACAAATGTTTCTGGTTTTCCCTAAGCCCACGGTGTGACATGGCTCAAAGTACAGAATCAAGGGTGTTTTTGTAGAGGACATGTGAACAAGTTAGCTAGTTAGAAGAATTAATCTTTAAAAAAAAATCTGTTTTAGTCCATTTTTTGTATTTTAGTCTGCTTGAAGGTCACTGGATTGCTTTTAGGGGCACCACAAGCAATTTGCCGACTTTGCTATAAATTCTGTGTCTATATATTAGTAAAATCTTCTGTCACTTTAAAGCAAAAGTTCTTCCCCAAGTCAGAGTCTTTTACTTAAAAAATTATATAAATGGCATAATCATACTGTCATTGGCCAATAGTCAAAATAAGCTCTTTTAAATTATTTCTGCTCAATAATTAGTACGGAAGCCCCTCAAAGAAGCAAAAAGCAGCACAAAAAAAAAAAATTAGGCTTCACCAGCAACAAACTGTGCTATTGTTGGCACATGTGGATTGTGTATGGATTATGTTATGCAGTACATCCAACTGGACGGTGATAGTGATGTAGTCTGGCCTTAGACATCTGTGGATCATGGGCAAATTCCTTGCATGACGGAACAAGTTTAACTCGAGAAGAGCATCCAAATCCTATTTGCTCTCCCTCTCTAATCTCACTACTGGAGCCAGTAGGAGGATAATTTAGTGTGTGATTTTCTAACAAAATTAAAGAAGGTCAAAAGGATTAACATTTTCCAATGTGCCTGCTTTATTTTTGAGTCTAGGCTGGTGAGGTTTGTGCCTACAAAATAATTCACTTGCTTGTAAATCTCTTACCCAAAAGTCTCTCAATTTGATGGTGCCACTTCTGATTTAAAACCAAAATAATCTTCAGTTTTTAAATAGCTTTTTTTGTTCCTGCAGAAACTGGTAATTTCTGAATGTCTAATGAGAGCTTAATGTCTGTCTCTGAAAAACACTACTGCTCTTATAAATATCTTCACAGGAAAAATGAAGCTGCTTAGGGAGGCCTGTTGGAATGAAAAGCAATTGAAATGTGCCCATGGTTCACTGCCTGTGAACTCCACAAATCCAGAAGTCATGCCAATCTGTCTGCTTCCTAGAATATGCAAAGGCCATACTGGCGCCCAATTATGTACTATGCTATTGCAGGAAAAGGCATTGAAATGAACTGTACATTTTGCAAAGTTTCCTCAAGGCATTACTTTGATTTTGTTTATTAAGAAACAGGTAATATTTTCCTCTTTAACTGCAGAAGTGCCATGCAAGTTTCTCACCACAGTCTTTGAAACCAAAAGGCCTCCTCTTCACATGCTGCTTTTCAACCAACTCAGTTGTATACATAGTGAAATCTTTTTGTCTTATTTGTAAAGAACACCAAAGCATGGCATCAGCAACCAGTTTGTTTTGAAGACCATGCTTGTTCCTGGTTCCTTTGGGCGTTAGATAGGGATCTCTTGCTGACGTCAATGGGAGTTGGATGAGACCTCAAAGACAACCTGCTGGGTTGAAAGTCCTGACGTGTGTGTCTAGATTACCAGTGATTTCACCTCGTCTTGATCAAAAAGTCACTGAAGTTCTTATCTGATCATTCACTGTTATTAAATAGACATATTGAAGTCAGAAGATGAATAGGGAGATCAAGTGTCCAAGACTGGCAGAGCTACAGCAGATTTTTAGTAAGTCCTAACACTGGAGAGATGTATGTTCATCATGAAATCACAGACTATTTTGGGTTGGAAGGGGCCTTAAACACCATCCAGTTCCAGCCCCCTGCCCTGGGCAGGGACCCCTTCCACCAGACCAGGGTGCTCCGAGAACCGTCCAGCCTGGCCTTGGACACTGCCAGGGATGGGGCAGCCTCAGCTTCTCTGGGAAACCTGTGCCAGGGCCTCACCACCCTCACAGGGAACAATTTCTTCCTAATATCCCATCTAACCCTGCTCTCTGTCAGAGTGCAGCCATTCCCCCTGTCCTGTCACTCCATCCCCTGTCAATAGTCTCTCTCCATCTCTCCTGTAGCTCCCTTCAGGCCCTGCAAGGCCACAGTGAGGTCACCCCAAAGCCTTCCCTTCCCCAGGCTGAACAATCCCAGCTCTCCCAGCCTTTCCTCACAGCAGAGCTGCTCCATCCCTCTGAGCACCTCGGTGTCCCTGCTCTGGCCTGGCTCCAGCAGCTCCAGGTCCTTCCTGTGCTGGGCCCCAGGGCTGGAGGCAGCACTGCAGGGGGGTCTCAGCAGAGGGGGCAGAGGGGCAGAATCCCCCCCTCCCCTGCTGCCCACGGGGTTTGGATGCAGCCCAGCACACGGGGCGTTCTGGCTCCCAGCGCACACGGCCGGGGCACGTCCAGCTCTCACCCACCAGCATCCCCACGTCCTTCTGCCAGGGCTGCTCTCAGCATTTAAATAAACATTAAATCAGTGCTCCCATTCCCAGTCTGTTTTGTAGATGGCCACACGTGGCTAGGGGGAATGTTTGGTGCCTCCTCTTGAAGCTCCATCAGCTCCATATCCCAGCCTGGACATCCACGTGGGGGGCAGACTCTGCACACATCTCTGGAAGGAAGGAAGGGAGGTGTTACCTCGATGTGTCTGTAACTCTTGCTCGCTCTGGCTGCAGTCTCTCTTGCAAGGTGTGGAGCAGGGGCTGTGACTTTTACACAAGTTTCAACGTCTCAGCGCTCACTCTGCTGACGAGCTGCCCTCTCATCATTTAATTTCAAGGGCAGGGAATGTAGAGGCAAGGGCAGAGATTTTGTCTTTGGAGTGGGGAGGATGGGCAGAGGCACCTGGAGGGGAAGGAGCTGGTACCAATGGAAGCGAACTGCCTGGGGACAGAACGTAGAGAGAGCACGTATTCCTGGAGGAGGGAGAAGCCGCAGCAGATGGTGGCTCACTAGACACAGATGAAGGCAGCTGGTACGGAAACAAGACGTGGCACCGAGGGTCGGTTCAAATCCGAAACACACTGTTCCTAGCAGAGCTCTGGCTTGATTGGGAAATGAGAAACCTGTGTTAACTTCCCTCCTCAGCACGGGAAGGTTCAAGCCTGTGCGCCCCATCTCCCCTGGGAACAGGGACCTCCACGCTATCAAATAACCCGAGGACGGGTGGTGGGAGGAGTAGGAGGTGGTGAGATGAGCTCTCTGCATTGGAAAGATTCATCTCCTCTCGCTCCCACTGCAGAAGTGTTCCTGTGTGAGGCAGTGTACAAACCCTGCTGCCATTACTACCGACAGAGTAAGCTCAGTGCGTTGCCTTACAGCAACCTGCCCTTCCAGTGTCCCAGGTTAATGCCCCCGCTACCTTTCCGACAGGGATGTTTTCTGGGCAGCAGGCATTCCATGCTGCAGAGCCTGGCACGCCTGAACCCACTGTGGCTCCCCGGGTGCAGGCAGCCACATCTAGAACCTTTCATCTGGGAAATTCAGCTGAGACAGGCATTTTGGTACCTCTGTGATGTATAAAATTTACACGTGTGATGAATCACATTACCTTAGAGAAACAGAATCACAGAACCATTTAGGTTGGAAAAGACCTCCAAGATTGACTCCAAGCTTTGACTGATCACCACCGTGACAACTAAACCAGAGCACTGAGTGCCACATCCAGTCTTTCCTTAAAAACCTCCAGGGACAGTGACTCCATCACTTCCCTGGGCAGCTCATTCCAATGCCTGACAACCATTACATTTACAAGCACATTAAGCACTTCCTGAATTGCAAATATATCCCTGTCCACAGCTATCCAGAGCTGGGAATCACTGTTGTCCTCACTTCCAAGACAGACTGTTTCGGATACTCCTTCCTTCTCTTTCCATCGAAAATTTGTCAGAAAAGGCCTTTTATTGCCCAAAGCAAATAGTTTTGCTTAGGTGCCAGGCACACTTTGTACAAAACAAAGAAATGAAAAACGCAGATATTTGCAGAATGTCTTATAAACCCTAAACTAAAATGTGATTTTAAAAAAATTACACAAGGTGTAGCCTTTATATTTGCCATTTAAAGGGTTTTTTTGTGGAATATTGAATTTGTCAATGCAAGGAGAGGAAGAACTAAACCTGTATTTCCTTATGATATGTAGCTCTGACATATAATCCTGTACAGTTAAGGGAAGGAAAGGGCTATCCATTAAATAGAATTGGTAAAATTCTGCTACATTTTTACCTTTACTGAGAGCAGCAATTCTGTCGAGAAGGGACGGAGCCCTCCTGTCATTCTCAGGAGGGCTCCAGACAAGGCCAGGCAGTGGCTGCTCGCTTCTCTTGGCTTTCAGCTGCTCCACTCTGATCATTTTTTACACAACTATTGCACTGCATCTGTGCCACTGCTCTGAACTTGGCAGGGAACAGGAAACAGTAGGACAGAAAGGTTTCTATAGTGAATCAAAGAACACAACTGCCCCTGGAAGCCTTTCTTGGATAAATTACAGCCTATGGGCAAGATAAGAATCTGGAGAAGATCAGTAACCATTTGAGAAGTGGCTTCACGTGACTGCCGTTGGTACAAGTCAAGCAATTTTTTCTCTACTTTTTGACTGTGTGTGCCAACACCGGGGAGTTTCATTGTCCATGGAATTCAAGATGAGAATTCACAAAATGGTATCTCAATTCCTTAGATGTCTCCCCCTCCAGCAGAGAAATCCAGTACACCCGTGTGAAAAAAACCAAACCGCAACTTTACAAAAAGAATGCTACTTTTATTTTCAAATGCTGTAAAAAGCCTCATATAAATTTTTATAATGCTTCTATGTAACTTTCCCAACCACATCTAATGAAACAGTCTAGGAAAAATATAGCAGTTGCCATTTTGACTCCAAGAACGAGCTGCTGTAAGATCCCAACATTAAAAGGACAAGGTACAGTATGTTACAATGCCTGTAATTGCTCGTGGTGTTGAAAAAGTGAGAGCACTTCCTAAGCATTAACCGGGCGAATCTGCAGCACTCCCTGCTTGCCGAGGCAGAGGAGGGATGCCACCTCTGGGGAAGGAGCTGACACACAGCCTTGGGGCGGCTGGTGCCGTGGGGAGCGCGGAGCTGAGCTCACCCCGTCAGGTGCCATTATCCCATACTGTATCCGACGGCTCAGGTGGTTAACAATTGACCTATAAAAATAACACTTATATAACTCTCCAGCAAGGCAAATTTAACAGTGCAAATGCAGTATCAACAAGATTAGATTTCTGAATGCTGGCAAATTTTTTTTTTTTTAACTCCTTTTGCACATGAAACAACCTCTGCTGATGTCCTGTACCTAAGGCCACTCACTCACGCTGATTGGAGATGGAACAAAGTGCAAAAGCTCAGCTGCAGTTCCCAATCCAAGCTTCCTCCCCAGTTCCAGGGTATTCAGATCCAGATTTTGGATTCAGGCTCTCCACTTCCATCGATGCACTCAAGTTTTGCTTGCTGGAATAGGTAAACTTCCCAGCAAACCTCTGATAACAATTTGCATACACAATTCCACATTTTAACAAAAGTTTAACAAAACATACTTCCAGAAAATAAATTTTCACATGGTTGCAATCATCAAGCCATTTCAGGATCTTTGGTACTCCAAGAATAAGAAAAATAAATGGCACAGTGACAAACATCGCCAAAGGAAAACACACAACCATCCGAAGGAATCAGAAATAACAAAAGATATGCTGCACTTTTTTTTTTTTTGAAAGCCAGTGTAGATTAACCTGCTGTTCTCTTTAATCCATTACAGTGTCACAGTTTCACCTTTAAAAAAAACCCCTATCGTCCTAAAAGCAGTAGTTAATATTGTTTGACTTACTGATTAAAATAATGCTATGTTTACAAAAAAAATTAAGAAAAATCAACTACCACAATACAGGAGTTTATGCTAGATAGGCTGCAGGCTGTTTTCCTATGGATATAACTCCTAGGTGAGCACTGATATGATTAATCATCCGCAGTTTTAAATGAGTATTATCTTTAGTGTTGCAAATAGAAGGGTTGAGCTTTTTCCCGAGTTTGTAAACCAGTGAGTATGTACAGATATAGTTGTTTAACAGATAGCTTTAAATTAAGTGTGTATTTATCTGCCCTCCCCCAAACCCCACCAAAAAAAATCACCAGTATCTCTGAGCATTTGCAGTTTCCACGAACCTGATCTTAAGTTCAAGCAAAGACTTCTTTGTAGGTCACGTTAATGGGGTTACTGTGCTTTCTGGAAGGTGCTGTTTGCAGGAATTCCAATTCCAGCGCACACGGTGCCCCATGAACGAGACTGGAAACCGATACAAATTGTTTTGAATAGCAGTGTCCTTTGAGGCCAAGTTTGCATCTCAGGTATTTTCTGCCTGAGCTCCTCTGTTTTGGACTGAAGGCCTTAGAAAAGGCATTTCCTTTCCTGAGAAGCCTCAGGAGCTGTTGGGGCTCTGGCAGAATGATGCGTGAAAGGTGGATTTAAGTGAGTTATTGGTTTTGTACAGCCTTTGGACGGCCACAAGCTGAGCTTCACCACACTGCCAAGGCTAAGAACGACACTGCAGAATTTTTAAGGACCTTGCTCCAACAGCAGTACAGGGGCCTTAATTAGTGTAAGGTCTGGGAAGAAAATCTGGTATCAATGAGCTGTTCCCACCTAAATTCAGGCAGAAGTTTAGCTTAGCTTTGTCCTGATGTAACACTGGATTATACAAACTGGGTTGGCCCTGAGGCACTGCCTACTCCCCTTTGATGAGCTGAAGACTGAAAGTGTTTTATATAAATAACAGATATTAGATGATTCAAAGGACAAAACTTTGCAGGAAAGGCATCACTGAAGTCCTCAAGGAACCTCGCTGGATGAGGGAAGACTACCTGCACATCACTAAGGCACTGATGCACAGAAATCTTGCTGCTAAATGGTTTCCTATGCAGCAGATGGACATCCCAGTGTGTTTTTCAGAGCATGCAAATAATTCAGAACAGCTGATACCACAGTGCCTGAGAGCAATAAATATTTCTCTAATGGCTTCATAACAGTAATTTCCATATTGCTGCAAAAGCCAGTCTAGTGGAGTCTTTCCTACTGTCTGCCAAAACATCCTGGGCTTCACTCAAAGGGGGCTGCAGAGGGTTTAGGGTGCCTTTCACTGGTGGTGAGAGGAGGGAGACAGCAGCAGTGACTCTGCTTGTTCAGCCACTGCAGAATTGCTCATTGCTGTACATCCCTTTGAACCAGAAAATGACAGCAGAGCTCTCCTAGTGTACTGTGACAGATTCAAAGCCCTGCAGACAATCTGTGAGTACAGGCAGAGAAAGTCACCAGTGGCCAGATAACTGCAAACTGTTCAAGGACTGCAGTTCAATCCTCAACTGCTGTTGTGCAAAACCAGACCTTGCACATGGAGCTACTTCTGCTTCTATCTCCTCTGCCCAGGGAAAGGAGACCTGTCTCGGCTGTCAGTCTGTCACCATCCTGCAGACTGGCCAGAAGAGCATCTGGGTGCTCCCTGGAAACTGGGCTGCAGACTCAGCTGATCCTCTGTAACCCCAAGGCCATGCTAGATGGAGATACTAAAAGAAGAAGGAGCCCACTGGAGAGTCTGAGTCTAGTGGGACACTCCATTTCCTCTACAGGAGCAGAGGCTGCTGTGGGGCATTCTGGAAAGAAAAGGCTAGAGCAGGATCCCTTCTGCCTGGAACTTCTTAGGGGGGGAAAAGAAAAAAAAAAAGCACCAATCTGATCACTTTTCTAGAAGACATTTTACACAGAGAGAAAAGGAGGTTGGAATTATGAGTAGCTCAAACATGATGTGCTTTGGAGCAGAGGCAGGAATGCAGTCTTGCAAACTCTGCTGCCTCCTCAAAACTTCATATCAGAACATTTCTCTTCTGTTAAGAATATTGGTATTTTTTATTCAGATTCCTTTTTTCTTCTGAAGTTGCCAGCAGGCATCATCACCTTACACAGCAATACCTATCAACTCTCATTTAAAGCAGAAATACCACTAAGAGATTACAGGGACTGCCTCACTGCCACGCACCATGGGAAAGGGGAGAGAAGGGCTGATAAAGGGCTGATAAAGCCCTTCAGTGGAGACAAGAGAGGGCACAAGGGGCACAAGTAGGCCCAGAGGACACTGCTATTTAAAATAATTCCATGTGGCTACACTCATGGGGTATCTGCAGACCACAAATGGAACACCCTCAAGCAACTGCTCAGAGAGGTTTGCAAATGTGGGCAATTTTTTTATACTGCATATCTAAACCCCACCAGGTGAGCAGTACAACAACAATGCTGCATAAAATGATATGTTTCCCTCCTGGGTGGATTAGATGGTTTACAGTACAAACCAAGCCACAGTACAGAGAGGCATAATTAACTGCTATACACACATAGGCAGTGCAGGAAAAGGGATGCACGTTCCTTTTATTTCAGTACCTTTGTATAATAAAGTTAACAAAAATATTCAAATATTAAAAAAAAAAGAAAAAAAAAAGAAAAGAAAAAGCCAGCTGGCACTGCCAACTAATTCCTGTAGTAGTCTTAGAAATCCTAATCCTGTAGAATTTCCTTGTGAAATCGATGCGCACCAGAGTCAATGTATTGATAACTAATGCCAAGCGGGCCTGGTGATGCAGCTACCTGAGGTTTGTATTTTAAATTTCCTTTGTGGGTTTGTGTTTTGTTTCACAACTTCCCAGCTTTCATGTAGGAAGGGATCGAGCCACGCTGTGTGAGCCCTTCAAACCTCTTGTAGGTGTAATTGAGGAAAACCCAGTCTTTGGATTTGTAGTCAGGTTCCGTTGTGTTTGGCACTAGAATTCAGAAACAAAAGCAGAGACACATTAAACCAGTTCAACCCAGTGCTGCTTCTGAGAGGACTTTTCACAGAGCTGAACAGCCCTGAACTCTTATTTCCTTAGTCAGCAGAAATTCCTGAAAGAAATCTTGTTTCTAATCAGGTCAGTTGCCTTTTGTCAATGGTCTGAGAAGAGTTATAATTTCAGAATGTAACTCTGAAGCAAAAAAGGGATTTTTTTGAGGTTTTTTTTTTTTAAATTATGTCTCCACACTCTACCAGGCTCCCATACCTTGACAGGGACCTGTAACACACCCACAGGATACACCATTACAAAACCCATGACATTTACGATGCGCCAAGCACAACAAATCCACGTGCATATATCCCGTTATCCTCACCACAAACAGAAGATATATCCAGGTTCTCCCAAGGGAACTGCACACACCACACAAATATCAGTCTCCAAGGACTTCCTCCCTGCTTAAAGCTTCAGCAAGGCTTGTACAGCCTCATTTTATGAGCAGCCCACATGACTGCAAGCTGCACACTGACTTCTTCGTATTTCTGTAACACCATTTTCAACTCAAGATGCCAAACACCAGATACCAGAGCTTGTATTTAGGTATCTACATGTACAGTACCAGTTTCAGTGCATCTGAAATCCAAAACAATACAAATATTCTTGGCATTATCCAAAGATGAACTTAAACAGCTTAGGCACTGGAGATGGGGTGCTCTGCATTGAAAGGACAAACTTCCTTACCATTAAATAAAAGCCATAAAAAAAAAAATAACCAACAGCTTTTGGTAATTCTTATGGTTGTTAACACAGCTACACTTATCAGTCAGCAATTAATCACTGTTAAACATCTGCCAATCTCCAAGCCTTACGTAATTGAAAACAGTGGGGCCTGGGAGTACATAGCATGTCAGAGAATCAATTCTTTTACACATAAAAATTTCTTGTAACTTGCCAATAGAAATCAGCAATTAAATAAACCGAACTTAAGTGATTTACAGAGCCACTCAGGTTCATAAATTACTATGTTAAATAATCAACTCTGAAAATTCTTACCCACAAATATCTGAACAATTATGTTTGGCACTAAACTCAAAAGTCATTAAAGATGAAAAACAAATCAGTGTGTAATGTTTTACCAGAATCTGGTTAGACAGACTGCATGGCAGAAAACTTGACTGCTTTCTGTGCTCACTATCTATGTAAACCATTTTTATTAATGGATTTAGCTCTTAAAATCCCTGAGCTTTGCAGCTAGGAGAGATGACAGGTTTACACTCGTATTTCCAAGGAAGTCTCTAGATCAAACCTCTATATTAACTTGATTAGGGCATCAGAAAAATGAATATAAACAACAACAAAAGCGTCCATGGAGTATTGTGGCATGTCACAGATGGAAGTTTGGAGTTTACAATGGCAGTCTCACCTGGCTGTAAAATGTCCGATTCAGGAAATTCATCGAAGTTGGAAGTATCATCAATACTTTTGATTTCTATAGGGATTGCAGCTGGTCTTTCCCTGAAAATAAAAATAAATGCCAAAAGAGTGAATACTAGGAAATCAGATATTAAGTTCCAGTTTTATTTAACTTAGCTTTTTACAGTTACAACATCCCTTTAAGTCAGAGCACAAAGGTTCCACTGAGTCCATCAAAGACATATGCTGACATCATGGTGAGACTGATTGCTTCCCTACCTAGCATTAGTGTCTTCTTGGCAGGCTTGGGGAAAACATCATTTTCCCATCAACTGGAAGAGCATTCCACAGTTACCTGCCACACAGCTATCGCTGTGATCTTGCTTGTCAACAGCCACCACTGTGGTTGCCTCTGTTTCACAAACCCAGCCCAGCAGTATTTCACTGGCATCCAGAGCCACCAGATGTGCTGCTTTACAATTCCAGTGCTCATCAGCCTGGAGCTCATCCAAACACCTTTCTGCTGGAGCTCCTCCTTGTGACACTCAGCATCTCTCACCCACAACAGGCTGGCTCTGGCACCTTCCTGCTTTAGCAGCTCCACGCTTAGGGAGCCCTTGAAGAAGTTTTAAGGTGGCTTTAGAAACGGCCAAAGGAATCTGTCCCACGAAAGCGCTGACACTGGGACACAGCACTGTGGGAAAGTCAGTAATTTGTACCTGTAAACTCACCACAGTTATCATTATTACAACTACAATTAAATCCACAACCACCTTACACAACTATTTCTTTTCATCCTGGGCGATCTGGGGCAATCTGAGGTATCTCAAAACAGTTAAACTCTGATCATTTCCATGAATGTCAGAAAGGCCTGAAAACCTTCACTCTTACCCACCTACTGCCAGTAGTTGCCTTTCAAAATAAAAGATAAATTGGAAATAATTATCCTTGACTTCACAGTACATGAAATTCTTGCTTTCATGACTTTTATTCTCCCTGTAAAATGTGTGTATATACATACCTGATATGTCCCCAGTCTACTCCTTCAAAAAATGGATGACTTTTTATTTCCTCTACTCCATTGCTACCAATTCTATTTTCTGAGTCAATACAAAACCTGAAAAGGGGGAAAAAAAAAAAAAAGAGAAGGTTACAATAAATTCAGACAGAAGCAACAATATCCTGTATCACGAATTTCAAGAAGTTCTTTCAAATTGTTCCACCACTTGGGGTAACATCAAAGCAGCCCACTTCATCTAGGAGAGACAGGAAATAGTAGAAGCAGAGCACTGCTAAATGCCAAAATAAAAAGCTATGATGCCAATAACTTACACCTTTTCTAAACTGTTGCACCCCCATCTTCCAGGTTTGTGAAAAGCTGCTGCACATTCTAGTCCTGTGAGATTAGTTTGGAACGGAGGCTTAAATCCCTACTACTGAAAACTCCTCTGCACGTTCTCAACGACTTAAGCATCCATGTTTCAAAGTCAAACTAACAGGAACAGACACACTTAGTAAATCAGGACTAGTCTCTGCTGTTCTATTTTGGACTCAGCGTGAACCAGCTGCATTCTAAACATGCCTTGTCCCTACTGCCCCTCTTTCCTCTCCTTAGAGGTGCAGGTGGTGCAAAGACCCAGGGCCTATTTCTGATACAGCCCTGCTGCAAAACCTCAGCTCAGACTCCAGAAGAAATTGTCCGTCTGTGAGAAGCAGCTGTGAAGAAGAAGGAAGAAAAAAAGTGAAATTGGAGACGGAGACAGGATTGTTGAGATGGGGACTGCTACCTGCTCAAGCAAGCTGGACAGAAAAAGTGTAAAATCCTAAAGAAGAAGAATAGGGAGGTGGAAGCTCTCTAACAGCAACTCAGTGACTCAGTGATTTGTTCCAGGGAGCAGCACAGGCTGACCCTTCTCCTCTGGACTGATGCTTAGCTGGCTGGAAGAGCCTCTGAAGTCTCTCATCCAGGAGAAGGGCATACCAACGCTTCACCTCGGAATTCACTGAATCTCAGCTATCTTCTGCATGTGCCAGCAAACACAGACTGCTTTATGTTTTTATATTGTCCTTGCAGTCTCTTTGAGGATGGCAAAAGGTGTCACAGTGACACAAAAAGGGAGGCTTACAATAATGGGACAAAACACCCACTAACAGCAAGCTTGGGCTTGCCAAACATGGAACCACCTGACGACCTCTTGGAAATGGGCAATGCTTCCCCTCCAGTCCCTTCCCCAATGTCTGCAGCCTCCTTTGGACACTCCCTAGTAACTTTAGACCCTTCTATAGACCCTTCACTCTGGCACCCCAAACTGCCCCCAGGACTTGAGATGAGGCCGCCCCAGCACAGAACAGAGCAGGCCTCTGGCTGCTGACTTAGTTATTCTAAACTCACGGTGTCACATCTTCCAAATTCACAAGGCACTTTTCCCAATCACACACTGCACTATAAAAAGGTCACCTTGTCACTAGTTAGTGACATGACAGGTAATTTAGTAACACAGCAGGTTAGGCTATAAACTGTCTCAATTACAGACTAATGTTCTTTTACTTGTAGTTGTTACTGGGGAAGAAAACCTGCCTGTATTTCTATTGCAGCCTTGCAGGTTGGTTGATGCCAAGTACTAACCATAGACCTCAAGCCTTGTAACAACAGTTAGCCAGAGCAGGCCACAGGATATGAACTTGAGCTTATTTCGGGTTGGATTTATCTGTATACATAACAAATACCTTTAGCTTTGTCTGCGTCTTCCTTTAAGCTGAAATACACATTGCCTAACTTGTCCAAGCTGTAATGGACAAAGTACTCAATGCCCAGGTGTTTGTTGTCCAACCTGCTTTGACCTCATTTTAGTAGATTATCTATAAACTAAGACATTTTACCCCAATTTAAACCCTTCCCTATGTGGAGACAAACCAATAAATTCAAGTAGTCATTGTTTAAGTAGATTCATGAGCAAGACATGCTAACAAATACACTGAAATACCTAAAAATTCCCCAAACACAGCCAAGATTGAGGAGGAAGAAATCCTCAGCAGTAATACTGCACACTTTTCAGCAAAGAACTTGGGATGCTGACAAGGAAGGTTGAGCAGGACATTAGAGAAATAAATACTGAATATGCAATAAAACTATTTTACATGAACTTACTAATGAGGGTTAGCAATGATTAAATTATTTGGACTGCTAGTATCACTGTAAGTGGACTCAGGATAACTGTTTCTTGTATTTGTTATATTTTTGTAGGTTACTGGAGCACTGCTTGAAGGAATAATAAATTCTACTTCTGTGAAGTATGTTACCCTTTTTGTCTGTAATGAAATTTGAAATAGTGTAAATCTCTAACATTAGCTTTGAATATTAAAAAAAGGGGCAACTATCAAAGCCAAAATCAATGTGTCCCCCAAAATCTCCCAGGACAAGAGATCATTTCTGCGTGACCTTGCGACCAAAACCCTCACAAAAGTTTCAATGCAAACTCAATGGATTAAAAACTGGAATTTTGAAGAAGGTGAGTAATTCCCAATCATACAAAGATTTCTGTCCAGTGCATTAAATCTGGTGAGTGGTTCTTTTCTTGTCCCCTTTGAGAAGAGAAAAATTCTGTGCTGATCATGTTTTTTTAATCTGCTCTGTTTCTTCTGATACCATGGTACAAATCAAGATCATTCCAGCTTATTCCTTCATGTTAAACAAACGGCAAAGGGAAAAAAAAAAGTTAAAAAATCCATTGAGGATGGCAACACAGAAGAAACCAGCCTTCCCTCCAACATAAGGCTTCCTTCACACAGAACAGGAACCTAATGGAAGATGACCCTGGCTGGGTGAGTGGCCAGAACTGGGCTTTTGTTACTGACCTTAGAATTAAATCCTTTGCTTTCTCCGAAATGGGCACCTCTGGAGGAAATACCAACGTTTCTTTCCAGTTCATAACTTTCCTGTAAGTCTCTTGTGGCGTTTCTGAGCAGAAAGGTGGATACCCTGCACAGACAAACACAAAATTAATAAGGTTTTCCCAGGAGAGCAAAGTGACCTGGGCCTCTGCTTTTGTCACTGGGGCTCCCAAATCTAACAAGTATTAGCCAAAAGTTTTCTCTTCTGAACAAATGGACCCTGTTACCTTTGAGCAACTCTTAAGTTGGGGACTTTAACGTACCTATTAGCATTTCATACATAATCACTCCCAAAGACCACCAGTCACACAGCTTGTTGTACCCAGTCTGCATAAACACTTCTGGAGCAATATAGTCTGGGGTTCCAACAGTAGAATATGCCTGGAAAGAAAGAAAAATCTCTTTAAATGATAAATATTCTGATTTTACACTTTGCAATACCTTTTCCTGGGGATTCACATACAGGATCTTCTTGTTTGGGTGGACAAGAATGCTTAATCTGAGAATTCACAGTAGACAAAATCCCAAGAATATTATTCTTTTATATTAATAAACACAGAGAACCTAAAAAATACATGGAAATCATCCTTCTAAATGTGAAGAAATCATAGAATATTCCAACTGCAATATCAGAAAGTCATCTTAGCTAAAGTTCCAGGTAGCTGCATTACTAAAATACCCAAGTTCTATTGTTGTGGTCTTTGTTTATTTTTAAAGGGATAACCAGTGGTAGATTCCCATGTGTGACACTCAGGATACACTAGCTGTTCCATGTATTACCTTTACTGCAGAATTAATTTGAGCTCTTACTGGACCCAGGCTCCATCCTTTTAACCTTGCAAATGTGCAGCCTTGATGATTTTGGATAATGACTAAATCTTGAGCTCCTAGGGAATTTCTCTTCACTGATGAAAAATTTTCCATTGAGCAGGAAAAAAACCCAACCAAAATCCAACAAAAAAAGACCTCAAAACAAAAAAAGTCCAGCAAAAGCAATTTTGCCACAAAAATATTTCACTTTCATTTGTCTGACCATAAAGAAAATACTGTATTTTATTAAACAGACCTGAGACATTTAGGGTTGAACCACTGGAAAACCAAAAATGTGGCTCCTTTTCCAACTGTTGATGCAAGTTGTCATTTTGGCCTTTTATTCTCTCTGTTGGACTGTTCTTCACCACACAGTCCTGCCACATCAGTCTCTACTGACCTTGAGATGCAGTCTTTTCAGGGATGTAATTCCAAGCAGGAATAAGGCTGTGAAATACAGCCCCATGAGGCAGCATGATTGCAATGTAATCTCATTATGTCTCATGAGGAAAGAACAACCCAAAAGCTTTTTGGAAATCCTGCAGTAGATCACTTTTTAAAAAGAATGTGCAAAATAAAAAGTCCCAAAATTTGAAAACTGAGGTTTTTACAACTGCTCTGGTGAAAATCATGGACAGGGATGAAACTCTGCAATCCCATGGTCGACAGACCTTTCCTTTGGTTCAGTTAATGCCAGAACTCCCTTTATTACGTGACCACTCTTCATCACAAACCTAGGCTGAAGCACTCCAGTGCTGATACCCTCCCCATGGCTTTTCCACCACATTCCCATTCAGCAGAAGGACAACTTGTCCCCCCAGTTCTCTAAAAAGGAACCCTGCAGCTACACATCTTTTTGTGACCGGGCTGCAGGAACCAGGCCCAGGGATTCACACGCAGTGTCAGTACCAGGTCAGTGTTGGAGAGACCCTCCAAGCACACCCCTGCCAAGTGAATCCTGACACCTGAGGTGAGTTGGGCCAGATGCTCACGAGGGAAACAAAGGCACAGAGAAGAGCAGGGTCTTGCTATTCCCAACTGGAATCACTAGACCACCTTTTGAGTTGTGATTTTGGGAGCTTGTAGGGAGCAACATCTGTAATGGATGAGGGCCTTGAAGGTTCTAAAAACCAGTAGCACTAGCACTGATTTTTCATTTAACATTTTCTATGAATAGTTTAGAAGCAAAACAAAAATTATACATTATTTAATTAACTCACCAGCTGTCGCCTGTTCTTCTTCCACGTTTCTGCTTTCCTCTTTGAGTTCATATTCTGAAATGCTAATTTACAAAACAGTCATTAAATAACAAATGCATTTGTGAGAAGAGAAAAAAAGATTGCTAAGGTTCTCTTTTTAAGTAACTATTTTGTATTTTTAGAATCCTTTAGTCTAGAAACAAATACTTGATTATAACTGAAAATGGGAACATGAGAATAACAACTGTCCAATTCACAGCTGAAACTCATGTAAGTGGGACACATCGTCAGCAATTCTAAATTAGAACTTGCTAAAAGTTTTAGATTAGCTTCTGAAAAGTTTCTTGAGACTGTCACTGACTTAAGTCAGTTGGCACATGAAACCCATGTCCCTCCTGAAGGAGCATTTCTGTAACTCCCCCAACATTATGAAAAATACATTAAAATATAGATACATTACATTATGTGTATTTGTATCTGTGTGTGAATGTGCAAAAACACATGACCACTGTGGAAATCAATTTCTTGCTTGTGAAATGCTTCCATGTCCTAGGGAACAAGCATTTCCAGTTTTCCAATTAAATGCAATCACCCTGCCCCATCTTGCTTACCCCAGCAGAAACACATGTACAACGTACAGCTGCAGCTCAAAACTATTTAAATGTTTAAGTAGGACAGCTCATACTCACAGAAGTCACTTGGTGGGTTGTGTGTAAGGTTTCTGTAGAACTCTGTTCTGTGAGCTTTCTTTAAACCTGTGCAGAGCCCAAAATCAGACAGCTTTACATGACCCTAAAAAAAGTAATCAGAGAACATGAAACCATTATTTAAATAGGTAGTGCTTGAAAAAAAAAAGTTTTCATCACTGCACATGCCCTCTCAGGCCATGATGGATTTGCACAGGACAAGCAGGGAAACAGTGACTGAACCTTGGTGTACTGGAAGAGTGTGTTTTCTCTCAAACAAGTTATTGCCTCCCAGGAATGGTTATACCTACAATTTCACAACAGCTGAGGGCAGCTACTTTGCCTGTTTTTGTTTTGAACTGGATACCACTGTGACTGAGAAAGCCTCCAGGACAAAATTCCTCTGTTTTGTTTTGATGGTAACCTTGGCTTTAATCAGGTTTCCAGACATTAGTGCTAGATAGAACCTATCCAACCTGACAGACTTGTGTATGCAACGATAATGCGTGGCCTTGATGCTCTTAAAGATCTTTCCCCACCTACATAATTCCATGATTCTGTGAAGCTTACTGGGTCCAGAATGGTCAGTCTACCTGAGAGTCTTTCTACTGGTGAGTGGATAAAGAAAAAAATGAGGTAACTGTAGGAACTGAACTGATTATTTGGCATTGTCTGAATTCTCCCTACATCAAGATGCATAAAGGCAAGTGTATCACTTTTTAATATGTATGAATATGAGCATCTGGTCACCCTAAGGAGCTTCCCAAAAAGCTTCTCAAAAAACCCAAGGGTGATTTTGCTTTGTTTAAGCATATTGCTGTTCTCCAAGGAAAACACAGTGGCCATTCCCTGTCTTTGCTCCAGCTAGTTTAAGTCTCTGGGGTGGCACTACTGGTTCCCACTGACCCAGCACCAAGATCTGCAGAGTGGGATTTCGGAAATGTCCACAGTTTGTGTGCCCAGTACGTGCCTTGGCATCCAGCAGGAGGTTATCTGGTTTAATGTCTCTGTGGATAAATCCCAGCTGGTGAATGGCATCTATGGCCAACACCGTTTCAGAAATGTAAAACTGTGTCTCCTCCTCTGATAAAGTGTCTTTCTTCATTAGTAAGGTCATCATATCACCTAATCAAAGAGAAGAAAATACAGCTTAGGAATCAGAACATTTTAATCACAAGACTATAAGAAATCCCAATAGAATCCAAATTTAACCTTGTAACTGGCCTTATAGTTACTAATTATAAAACTATTACTTCAAGGACCTACAAACCCAACTTACTTTTTTAGTAAATTCGATGTACAACTGTTAAAAATCCTAAAGAGGAATTTTAATTGAAGAACCCAGTAAAATACAGTGAGTTTTTACATACATTAAATTTATTGCACAAACTTTTTGAACAAGGGCTTTTGTTTTTACTGTTAACACCTTCAGCAGAAAAAAGCAGACATTTGTATTAGAATAATTACTTAATTCAAGTGTATTTAGCACCCCTTCATAACCTTTCTCCTTCCCCTAAAAATCAGGAATGGTCACGTGACTGGAACTTCATTTAAAAGAGCGCTAATATTTTTGTTATCACAAATTATAAAATATGCTTGTTCCTAACATTTTATGAAGCTGCCAATAAAAGTTAAAGAAGAAGTACCTGTATCACCTAATGCCACAGCATCCAGCTTACCTCCAGGTAAGAACTCCATGATCAGGTAAAGATTCCTTTTATCCTGGAAGCTGTAAAACATTTTCACTACCCAGGCTCCATCCGCTTCAACCAAAATATCTCTTTCTGCTCTGATATGAGCCACCTAAAATTTTTTTAACAATTACTATTATTAAAGGACAATTTAAATATTTCAACAAGAAACATCATATAATACTCCTAGTCCTACAACATATTTTCATGACCTTTAGCAAAGAACTATTTTTCTAGCTCCTTCCATGCTCATATTTTCCATTATTTTTTACTAGATCCTAGTGTTTCTCTAGAAACACAAAGCACAGCTTGTTAAGCTGGTTTTGTTTGTTAGAAAGAACTGACAAAGCGGGTGGGAAAAGTGCAATTCATTTTTTCTTATTATACCCTAAAATGAAATATGAACATTAACATAAATTACAGAGCTGACCATGACAGAGTTTTAAATGGAAGTTCCCAGCTGCAAGCTCAGACAAAGAAATTAATGTGCAACTCAAGGTGTAAATACAGACAAAAGAACAGATATGGCCACCACTGCTGCTGGTGTTGGTCCTGGGCAAGTGAGTTCAGCTTTGAAAAATATATGGAAAGCTGCTGCCCCATATTTTGCTGGGAACTAAGAGTAATGGAGATTGGAAGAGGGGTGTGTGTTTCACTACAATGTAGTATTCTCATCCTCCTCATCCTGGAGGAAAAATTAAAGATATGCATGGAAAAGTATTTCTTGACAGCTGTAAGAAAAGCAGCAAAGAGTCTTCTGCATCTCTTGTCCAATTCTGCTGGAGGAGCATCTTTACATGTATCTTGTCACAGGGTTTCATGCAAAGGCTTCTCCCTCTGTAGCAGACACTCCAACTTGTATTTCTCTGGCTTTATCTAGTCTCGTTAGAAAATATTTCTTTACACCCTCCACTCCTCAATGCAGCTATAAAACACAATAGGAAAACTTCGCTTAAAAATAGCCAGGATGTCTCCCAGCTTGAAAAAAAAAAAAACCCCAAGATTTCTTTTGTTGTGTGTGTCCTCTGTTGCTCTCCACTGAACAAGCCAGGCAATGAAAATTCCAGCAGATAAACACTCTCCAGGGAAGATTACTGTCCCAAACTAAATGTAGAGCGTGAGCTCAGACTCCTTCCCACATCAGGTTATGAAATGGGGGCAGGACCACACACATCCTGACTGCTCTGCACAACATGCTGCTCCTCTGGTTCCCTAAATTTAGGGCATGGGCTGGAGGAGACAAAAAATCTGTGCCAGGAAAAAAAAAAAAAAATAGCACCACTGCAGGGAAATGATGGGCAAATGATGGGTAAGGTTTGGACTAGTAAGAAAACTGTCCTCTTTTATCGAATCGTTCACTCGAGACACCCACCCTTCATTTCTTTGCTTTGTGGTGCTAAAGCACTTGCTGTGTCCTCACCGTGAATTGTTACCTAAAAAGTAAAAGCAAAACCCAAACCAAACTAACAAAATCAAAGCGAAAAACTGCAACAAGGTAAGACCCAACTATAAAGCAAAACCAAGGAAAACAAAGCTAATGAACAATGTGACTTCTGGGGTTTTTTTAAAGAAAAGATCAAATACCTCAGTTTTTACTTTAGCACAGGATTATTTTTCAAGAAGCATTTTCCTTGAAATGCAGTTTTACAGATTCAGTACTATAAGCTCCACATTGATAAGGGGAGAAAAAATAAAATCTTTGTCACTATTCCAAATTGGTTGTAAATAAAATGTTTTTAAATGCAGTTACATGACCTTATTTCCTAACTTCTGCTTCCTCCTTTGTGCTGTGGAAGCAACTCCACAGACCCTTTGGACTGCCCGATCATTATGGGAGCTTTTGAAGATGGAAAGTATTCTCCATGCAGGGTAAGTTTGAAATTGAGGGAATTTATATACAACAGACCTGCTCCTTCTCCAGCATATCTGCTTTTCTCAGTATCTTCATTGCATAAATGTGACCTGTATCCTTCTTCTGAACGAGGCGTACCTACAACAGGAGATACAACCCAGTCAGTCTTCTCTGCATCAGAAACTACACCCTGGCATGGAATCTACTGGAAGACTCCAAATTGCCAGGCATGGAAAAGTTCTTTTGTTAAACATTTAAAAACACATTGAAAAAAGAATTATTCTGCACCATGCACAACACTAACACTAGTGATGAACTGTTATTGTTTGAGGAAAAGTGAGCAGGCACAGTGAATTCCAGGTAGCTGGCACTGTGTACGCTAAAATTCAGGAGGAGATATAACTGATGTGACACAAGGCAGAAAGGAGGTTTATGAAGAGGAGCTGTGCAGCTGCAAATCCATCCTTTCATGAGGCCACACGGGCAACATCAATGTGGCAAGCCACCGGAAACTAAGGGCCTTTCCAGGAGCTTTGAGAAATTGATGCATGTAATTAATTACTAGACTTCTCACACTTGGAGAATGACACAAATAGCTGCTGTTCTGCAGTAGAACTCCCCATCTGGAACTTTTTACTCTGTAATGAAAATGTTTTATTACAACGGTCAATCCCATTTTAATATCCTGTTCGAGCAAGAATGCCACAAACCTCCCCAAATGCTCCTCTTCCTATAACTTTCAAAGACTCAAAGTCATCCAAGCCAAGTCTGGTCCTCTTGAGCCGCAGAAATTCCGTTTCCTTGCGAGCGTGTTGTGACCTGCGCAGCTTTTTCTAGGGACACACAGACACTGACATTTGTATGCCATTTGATCAAGAAATGCACTCTCCCTTCCTGTGAAGTACTTCTCTGGAATCCCACCATCAGAGAGAAATGTAAAAGGAGAAGTCTTTCTGGACTTCTCAAAGTATGATCTAGAAGTATCGTCTTTTCTATAGGAGCCTCAGGCCCAGTTTCACCTTTTTTAACTTGGTGGGTGATGGTATTTTATTTTAAAAATAAGAAAAATAATGAGGAAAAAAAATCATCCTGGTCCAAACAAAGTGTATCAGTCCCAAGGCCAAAGTCACTACCCTGAGGCAAGGACTCTTCATTTTGGGCAGCGTGAAGCATCATTAAAAGCTGAAACTTGCATCCCACCAGAAAGTGTTATGATAGGCAACAGGGAGCTTATTAAGCAGCAGAGGTCCTGGTTACAGATCTACAACAAATTCCATTTGGTTTATGACAGGCAAACACTCATTTTTGAAAGCAAAATCTGTCAAAATCCATCATATATATTTTGTGTGATGAATATGTCAGTGGGATTCACCCTGAGAGAAAACAAATGCTCCTGTGCTTGCAAAGATGCCAGGATCTCAGAGACTGCTAAGGAGGTCCCTGGACCAGGCACCTGGCAGACTTGATGCTGGGATTACAGCATCATTTAAAGCCACAAGATGGCAATACACACCCACACTCATTTTCCCACTTGCCAGAAGTTACAACAGCCACAAAAACTCAGAAAGAACTGAGACACTCTTCCTACTTATTTCCTGAAGGCAGACATGGTGTAATGGACCTCAGAAAAGCAATTTAGTGACCAATCTGAGAGACGGCAGCCTGACAGAGATCCCTCCTCATCTGTATCCCAACGGAGCAAAGGTGTGCCAGTTTATTGTCTACATCAAGAAAAAATGGTTCAGCATTTCGCTTTCTACCCACTTCTAATCACATCCCACCTTTTTTTTCCTTGCCAAATACAGCAGCAAACTATTTTAATACATGTACTTGCTGTGCCCATGTCTCATAAGAACTACAGGCAGCATGAAAAGCCTTGGTTAGGTATTGCAAGTATCATTGAAGCATATTCCCAGCCTCCTGATTAAACCAGTTATTTGCAGGGGCACTTCATTTACAAAATAAAATTTACTGTAATGCTGGCTGATGTTTCTGTAAGGTCCTCAGAAGCCCGTCTGAAGCAGTATGACAAAAGCAAAGCAGTTTGTAAGGTTACTTAAGTAGTGTTTACCTCCTCATCTGCAAGGCCTTCCTCTTCCATAGCCACTTCCAGCTTCTTCTGCCTGCCAAGGGGAGAAAGGGGATTGTACCTTTCATTACTTATTAAGGCCAAACATTAACACTACAGCAAGTCAACACCTTTGCTTCACATATTCCAGTTACTAAAGAATTTGACTCAAACGGAAATTTGAAGACAGACAGTCCACTCTACCCAATTACTAATTTGTGAACAAAGATGTGGAAAATGTATAAGCAAATTTAAGCACGTACTGATGTACCTGCAGAGTTAGGCATTATACATATAATCACTCCAATGGCTTATATTTCTTCATAGATCTCGTTGAATTAAGGCTGTTTTTATTAATTAGGATTACAAACCAGAATAAAAATGGTTTTTTCACTGTTTCTATCTCAGCTCTATCTCAAATAACCCAGTCAGCTCCAGCTTCCATCCCCTCTGTGTGACCACCTGCCCCAGATCACACACCTGGTCCTGCTTCCCTTACTCCTGTGCCAAATAACTCTATCCCCCCTGGAAGCATCATCCTCTCCTCCCCGTGTCCTGCCCAGGCCAGGGCTCACTGCTCCAAGGCTCTTCCAACTGGTGCTGTGCCAGGCCGGGAGGCTCTGAGTGGGGAGCAAAGCCTGGGAATACCCCAAAGATGGCAGGGGATCAGCACGTGGCAATGTGGCTGCAGGAGCCCTTTTTTTCCCACCCACAGGATGCATCTTTACAGCTGTCAGGGTGCAGCTTTCTAAAGGCAGCAACAGCCAAGAATTCCAAGGCTAGAAGCCAGGCTGCTGGTGTCTTTCTGCACTTTGGGAAGTACAGCAGGATCCCCTAAATTAAAGGACCTTGACAGACAGTCTATTCTCCTAACTAGACACAACTCCATTACATGGAATAATGACTAAATATGAGGAAAAGAAACCCTGCTGCTTGACTGAAAACCCTTCAATTAAAAACATATCACCAGGGGAATGGTAATTTCACACACTAATGACAATCAAACACAACATTCATTATGATCACACACTTGGTGCTTTGACACTTCATTCAAGTGGCACTTCACCACATCAGAGACAGGACTGGGCACTGCTGGGAGAAGCTGAAGTGATGACCAACACGTACTCCCATGCAACGAGTACCAGTCAGCACCACCCAAGCAGAATTTACAAATGGTTACTACATGTTTCCCAAAATTCTTACTGCCCACCCGAGAGCCTCTCAAACCCTCCATCATCAACCCCTGATTTCTTTAGTTATTCCCACCCCAGCTCTCTGCCTCCTTTCCTTACCCCATCACCCTGTCAAACATCTCTCCTCTCAGTCCTATTCCCTGTCTTCTTATACACTCCTGCAGGGTTTGGGAGTCTTGGCATGAGCTCCATGTTACAGAGCAGGAACAGACACCACAAACCACTGCCTTATCCAAAACCAAGTTCCCACCCCTGGGCAGCTCTGCAGAGTTCACTGCCTGGGGCACACGCTAAGGCATCAGAGGTCACCAACCCCACAGAGAAGAAACCTCACACGTGGTGCAAAGTTCAAGACCCCGCATAGAGCAATTTCCAAAAAGTGATGAGGAGATAAATTGCATGAGAAGATCAGAAGTAGAGGTCCTTGATCACTCAGTGACTGGAATGTTCACAAGTCCCCTGAAAGGCAGCCTGTGCCCTTTAGGAATTCACTCCCTGCTACCACACACAGAAAAACTTCCCGAAGCTGTCCCATCCGTGGGGATCGAAGTGCCAGTGAACAAACACCAGCAAAAGCCAGCCAAGAGAAGCTGCAGAGGGGTGAGAGGAAGCAGAGGCAGTACCTGGTTTCCCTCTCCTCGTGCTGTATAATTAGGTTGCTGTAGAAGTTCTCCAGAGTAAGTTTGGCCACCGTCACTCTCTCCCGGGTGTGGTTGCTCATGGGAAAGGATGTTGTAGTCCCTGCAGTCATCGCCATGGTAACATGTACTGAAACAGAGCAGGTCAGATCATTATTTGCTTGAAAAATAAAATTAGAAAAAAATATATATTCCTCTTTCCGATTCTCCACCTCCAAATTCTTAGACAACTCAAAATTCACAGTAAAGGCGCTGTTCTTTAGATATAAGAAACTCCATGAAAAATTGCATTATAAAATTATCCCAAGAGAGCAGGAGGATGAACTACCCACTCTCTAAAAAAATAACAGCATGTTGGCAAAACAAAGAGTGAATCATAGCAAAGAGCAACGCACACTCCGGGCAGCTGTGCTTGTCCACAAATAAGGAAAATGTGCCTCTGGCAGACTTGGGCCCAGCCTGGGGAGGGAAAAGGCATCACAGCATGGAAAGGAAAAGGGGAAGGAGAGAGGACTGGGCAGCTCCCACAGCTGGACATGTCACAACTCTATGGCACTTTCAGACTCCAGAAACTCTAGATGCCATGAAAAGGATGGGATAAAATGAAACAGCAAATGGACAGAAACCCTAACCCCAATCCAGAGGAGAAGTTATTTCAAGGATAAAGATAATCATCAAATATATTTGAATTTTAAAGCTGCTCAACAAAGTTACATGCAGACAGGTGGGGGGATTTCTAGAAATCATCACATCAAAACAAAATAATGGCATTGCTGTATTTTAAATGGAAAACTTCTGTTGCTGGTGGCTTGGTTGGGTGTTTTAAAGCAACAACCAACCATCAAAATTAGAAAACCTTTCTCTACCTCAAGGCCATTGGGCAATCACGTCTTTACATTTGTTTCCTTTCCAATCTCGGTGCCACCAGATGTTCAGAGGACCCTGTGCTTGGATTCTCAAATTCAGGGGAGAATTTTCTTAGACAGCTGTAAAAACATTACCCATGCAGATAAAGTACTTATAGCTTAGGGCACGTGGTCACTGGGCACTTAAAAACTGGGAAGAAAGGGGAGAGAAAGAGGAAAGAAGAGAGGGTGCTCTCCTTGAGAGCTTTCATCCTGAACCCAAAGAACTTGGATGTACTGGAACAACACTTTTTAATGTTGGAAAAAGACATCTCAGGGCAGCTCTGAGTGCCCTGCAGCTGATCCAGGAAAACCAGGAGAGATTTAAAAAAAAATAAGCAAAAAAAGCAAAGCACAGTTTGTTCTAAAATTTATGCCCCACCAGGAAGGAGGTTGAGGCACTTTAGGAGAATCTCATGGAAGAAAACCATAAATAGCAGCAACTCACTTACATCTGTTCAGGTGTTTTGGGTTAGTTTTGAAAAATTACATGGAAGTACATATCAGAGAATATGGAATGGCCTGGTTGAAAGGGACCTCAAAGATCACCCAGTTCCAGCCCCTTGCTACAGTCAGGGCCACCTTCCACCAGACCAGGTTGCTCAGAGCCCCATCCAGCCTGGCCTTGGACACTGCCAGGGATGCAGCCACAGCTTCTCTGGGAAACCTGTGCCAGGGCCTCACCACCCTCACAGGGAACAATTTCTTCCCAATATCCAATCCAACCCTCTTCTCTGTCAGTGTGAAGCCATCCCCCCTTGCACTGTCACTCCAGGCCCTTGTCAATAGTCTCTCTCCGTCTTCCTTGTAGGATCCCTTGAGGTACTGGGCTTCCTTTTCATTATTTACTTAGTTCATCTATTTCACCAGGGGATTGTGAGGAAGACAAATCCCGAATTAGGCTTAATTCAAGCAGATCCTAATACCTTTTAAGGTGAACTGATTAGGAGTTTCATACAGATGAAAACTTGCACGTCCACATTGGGGCAGGAGGATTGTTTAACTCTGCTCTTTGTTTTGATTCTGCCTGCTACCCTCTGCAAGGGTAGGATTTTTTCCTGTGGATTTTTCATTGGAATTGATGTGACAATAGGATATTTGTTGCCAGAAATGCAGCTGCTGTGTCACAAATAAAGGCGTTTTATAGCATGATGCAGATATTGTCTTAGCTGTGTATTTTGAAGTAAGATGCCAGAGTTCTGAGAATAAAAATGTATCTCTCTATATAGACACAAAGAGGTTTTTATAGCACTACAGCTGCTTCAAAATTATGCCAATATTTCTGGTTTTTAATCAATCTTTTATCCCTTTCAGTTTTCTACCAAAGAAAGATGAGATCTATAAATTCCTAGTAGTGTTTACTAAAAATCAGGTGGTTCTGTTCTTCACATGAAGACAGCACCCCATGCTGGACACATCTCCAAAAGCTGGGAGAACTTAGCACTGGTCTCCCTGTTGAGGTTGTTGCACAATTTTATACTTTTTCCCTTGATAGGTGGGAAAAGATAAACATAAAAAAGGTTGGTAAGAGCACAGCTGACACCATGTTGATACATACCCAAATCAAACAGAGGAACTGCTGACCACACACCAGCATTTGTGATTAAGCTATTTCAAGAAATGACCTAACAGAGTAAAAACCCGCCTTCTGATAATTTTGGAACATCAGGATAGAGCAGCATTAACCCAGGCTTGAAATGGATTAACCTTTACTTAAGGTATAACAGGCCCACTCTGGCACCGGATATTTCTCTTTTGCACGTCTTGTATTCCTGGCAGGATAAAACAACACTGCAACTTTATTTCCTGTAATTTGTTTTCCCCATGCTCCTACTCACAAATGCAGGCATTACCAGCAAGCAAATCAAAGGCACTGGACTTTATTTAGCCTGTAAAAAGGAGATCTCAATTCCAGCACTGGCATCCCACGCTATAAACAGCAGGACTGACCCTCACTGTACTTCACAGGAGGAAAATACAGATAAGCGTCCCCAGTTGGCTCTGCCACCATGGGGGAAAGAACAACCCAAAACCACAAGAAGGAAAATATTTGTAAACCTGAGAGATGCCCTAAGCTCTCCAGATTCCCCAAAGTAAATGAAAAAAAGCACAGACCTGGCAGGAAATGTGAGATATCCCACAAAATCCTATGTGAGCTCACAGCCGAGAAAACCTCTTCAGTCTTTTTCCTCCTGTCTCTCTGCTTCCACTAACGAGCCAACAACCAAAGCACAAATCCACATCCCAAACAAAATATTCAGTTGGGAGTCACCAAGTACAGTCCTTAAGCACGACCTTTATAAACAAATGATGCAGAGGGATGGGGGCGGGAAGGAAGAAGCTTCAAAATAGGACCTTTTATTGACAGCATACTACTTGTACTGACCTCACCACGTTAACGGGAATGTTTTGAAAAGGTGCCACCCATAATTCTTGGAAATGCCCTCAAAAGCCTACTAGCTCACCCAAATTCATGCCACTCACATAAAGGAACCATTCCACTCCTGCTGCATCACTGGCCTCACTTTTGGCTCCCTGGACCGAGAAGAAGGTCATATTTAACCAGCTGGCCACATTTAGCCAAAACTTGTCTGGCTGACAAGGATCAAAGACCTTTCTTTCCAAAGGGCCTGGAACATCCCCAACTGTGAAGAAGAAAGACATCAAACGGATCTAATCGACAGGAGCTGCTGAGCAGCGCACAGCCCGCAGGACACAGGCTCGGAGCTGCCAGGAGCAGGGATGCCATATGTGCTGCCTGGCCCAGAAAATGAGCCCGTGCCTCCTGGATGGATGGCTGAACTCCCAGCCTGAGCCTTCTCCTGATGCCTGCTCAGCTCTGCAGCAAGCACCTACAGCATCAGGATGAGGACCTATGGATGTGCAGTAATCTGGGAAAACCTTGCCACCAGAGGCAGGTGGGAGAACAGCACAGAGGGGAGGAGAGGAAGGATGTTCCTGATGGATGAGGGAACAGCTACAGAAAGGGGAGAGCAGCCAAAGGTACTCAACTAGAGTTTTCAAGAGACCTCTCTAAGCAAGTCCCTCCTGATCCATCACTGATAGAATACTTCCGTTGGAAGGGTCCTCTCCTTCCCTGTAGAAAACTGTTGCCTAATCAAAACATACATTTGACCTTTTTATTCCCAGATCTTTTCTGACTGGGAAGCAGAGAAAGGCCAAGCAGCATTTACTACAACTTGAATCTGCACTCCCATTTGTCAAAACAGCTCTACGTCAAACTCTGCATCTGTTTTCCTGGAGGAGATTCCAATATTTAACACCCCACACTCATATTCTGCTACACCACTGATAACTCCAAACCCATATCCTTTCCAGGGCATTTCTTGGCAGCACCCACAGCCTGTCATTAATGTTTCCATTAGACTATTGGATTAAGTCTCTGGTTAAGGAGAGCAAAAATCACTGAGGCACTCAATCCCACCTGCTACAGCAACTCCAAAGGGGAGAGATGAAAAAAAAATCAAAGCACAATGGAGAACTGCTCTCCCCAAAACACAGCACTTCACGGGATCACTTTCTAATCAGGAAGGGATAAGAAGACGGAATCCAAGCCTCCTGCATGTCATATCCAGCCTTCACAGCTCCATTTTGGGGCATTCAGGATGCCTGAAGGCAAGGAAGTAGAGAGCTGTTGCTTGGCAGGAAGGATGGACACCCTTGGTAATTTTGGAGCCTATTCCTACATATCCAGGTAGCTCTAGACTTGAAACACATCAAACATTTGAACTGTAGCAATGATGAAAATTCAAATACTTCAACAGGAGAAAAGAAACCACCAAGCAACAGAACACACCACCCACCAAAGCAGATAAGTTCATAGTTTCAGATCCTTCTAACATATTCTTCCAAGCTTTGCCATTCATTTTTTTACTGATTTCTCACTGAATTGAGAAAATAAACATGTGAGAGTACTCTACAAGCAATGAGTATTGAAAACAATCTTTCCAGCTATGTGCCTTATTGGAGGCTTTCACATTTCTTGGGATAGTACAGTAACCTGTTGGATCAATACTTGCTTTCCCTTGCACAGATTGCCAGCAAAAGAGTCAGTCTGTGCCAGTTGGACAGCGGTGGGTGGCAGGAGTGGGCTTCACTTCTGTGAGAACAGGACTGAAGGTGCCAGTCCCTCCACAGGCAACTCTCCTGAACAACTGTGTAAGAATGAGCCACAGGACATATCAAATAAGGCTGGATCTATACTATCAAATTAATCTGGGCCTAAGTCACACCACGGAAATATCATTCTTATTTTCGAAGCCATGTGTGTAGTATAATTATACAGTAGCCCAAGAATAAATTTACTCAGGACTCAGTGCATATTTAAGTTAGGGAGCAAACACCACATGCAATTCTGCCAGAGAGAAAACCACCTTTTTCCCCCCAAATGATAGAACAATGCTCCTTACCCAGTCATGCTGCTGGGTCTCTGATTTGGATTTTAAATGTCAAACTACACACATGTTCAGCAGGACAGGGAACAGCAATCCTTCCTCCAAAACTACATCCATTCACAGAAAGGCTGATAATAATTTTCATTTATCCACCTAGGCATGCCCATAAAGCCAACCAGTTAGGAAGATAGTTTGCTGTTGCAGTAAAAAGGGTAAAACTACAAGTTTATGAAGTTTCCATTTAACACTCCAAGGGAATTTGGCTCTTGAATGAATGCCACTGGATAAGGCAGATACTGAAACATAATTCTGCCTTTCAAAATTCTTGGTTTTTTTCAGCATGACATTGAACTTTCTCCTGAAATGAAGTATACAAATGGCATTTTTCAAGAATTAGGAGGTGAAACAGAAAGGAGAGAGGAAGCAGACACATACAGCTCAATAAAGTGGGTACCTTCAGGAACTCCAGCTGTCACCACCGTGCCCAGTGCTGGGGCTCTTCTGGGGGAGAAGTGAGAGCAGACTTAGTGACACTGCTTGGCTCCTTCCAGAAAGCACAGCACAGCAACTCACCAACCCGGGCACTGAAGCCCAGGGCTGACAAGGATTATATTTAAAAAATGAAGTGCTATCTAGGAAAGCAGCATGGATACAGCCAGGCTTGGAGCATGAGCGCCAGCCCTGCTGTCTCCAAATTGTTTGAATTCTCTTAAAGAGAGACAGGATATATATAAAGCTAAAAAAAAACCAACCCACCATACACAAATAACAGCATGATTCACACCAAGGGACAGTGGGCAGGGACAGATAAATGAAATAAACAGCCAAAGGCTCAGCAGGACTGTGTGGTGGGACATACCCTGAGCAACTTCTGAAACACACAGTCACATGTGGTGTGAGCTGACATACAAACAGAAAGCAAACAAAAATGTGGTACAATAGCTGATACTTCCAGTGATGAAACAGATGGAGAAA
Source organism: Atrichornis clamosus (assembly GCA_013400975.1). NCBI lineage: Eukaryota > Metazoa > Chordata > Aves > Passeriformes > Menuridae > Atrichornis > Atrichornis clamosus. The sequence continues at coordinate 91,575 of WBMZ01003978.1, forward strand.
GTGCTCATACTCTGGGATCAGCTCAGAGGGAAAATGACTTTCTGCACTACAGTTTCTGCTAGCACAAATTTGGCAACTGTGCTGTGCAATTTTCACCATTCAATTGTTAATACTGAACCTCCTCCTGCTGAGAATCATAGAATGGCTCAAGTTGGAAGGGACCTTAAAGATCACCCAGTTCCAAGTTCCCTGCCATGAGCAGGGACACCTTCCACCAGACCAGGGTGCTCAGAGCCCCATCCAGCCTGGCCTTGGACACTGCCAGGGATGGGGCAGCCACAGCTTCTCTGGGCAACCTGGGCCAGGGCCTCATCCCTCACATTGAAAGAATTTCTTCCTAATATCCAATCTAAACCTCCTCTCTGTTCAATAGGAAGCCATTCCTTGTCCTGTCACTCCATCCCCTGTCAACAGTCTCTCTCCATCTCTCCTGTAGCTCCCTTCAGGCACTGCAAGGCCACAGTGAGGTCACCCCNTTGAAAGAATTTCTTCCTAATATCCAATCTAAACCTCCTCTCTGTTCAATAGGAAGCCATTCCTTGTCCTGTCACTCCATCCCCTGTCAACAGTCTCTCTCCATCTCTCCTGTCGCTCCCTTCAGGCACTGCAAGGCCACAGTGAGGTCACCCCAGAGCCTTCCCTTCCCCAGGCTGAACAATCCCAGCGCTCCCAGCCTTTCCTCACGGCAGAGCTGCTCCATCCCTCTGAGCACCTCGGTGTCCCTGCTCTGGCCTGGCTCCAGCAGCTCCATGTCCTTCCTGTGCTGGGCCCCAGGGCTGGATGCAGCACTGCAGGGGGGTCTCAGCAGAGGGGGCAGAGGGGCAGAATCCCCCCCTCCCCTGCTGCCCACGGGGTTTGGATGCAGCCCAGGATATGGAAGGTTTCTGCCTTCTTTTTCTATAACCCACTTTAAATCCAGTTTGAAAGCTTTTGATTAACCTCCAGAAACACCCAAAACTCTACAAGACCCTAAAGTCTCCAAGCAGCAAGCTGACAAGAAAACCCCAATACTCCCATTTACATCAATTATGGGCCAGTGTTTTTTAACTCTTGGGGTGTGATCTTAATATCTGTGTTATTTCTAAAGACAGCTTTCTGTGCTCAGAACAGAACCTTGTCCAAAATTCACTCATGTCAACAAAAAAACCCTGCAGCTCAATAGGTTTTGACCTAATATTCCCATTCCAGCCTCAGGATTATGCTAGCTGCTGTTACTGAGGTTCATAATTATCAGATCAGCATGTTTGCCAAGCACTGCTCTGGGGGTATGTTTCAGACAGAAAAATAAATATTACATTCCTACATAATTCATGTTTTCAGTAGTATCACCATTCACAAGCCCCTGTTTTATTTAAACTGCTACCTAAAGGAAGCAACACCCCCTGCCAGATAAAACAAATCAGATACTTCATGTGCAGATTCTTCTTCAACATTATTGCCATGACCAGATCCTTCTGACACCCTTCAGTTTTCACAACAGTCCCCCTTTGGGAAGGGAAAACAAAATAAGACTGCAATGAGGCATCACTGACACTTCAGCATTTCATTTACCTTATTTATATACTTCATCTCCTTTAGCTTTTCTTCCCCAACATGCACTATGTTTTGCTACTTTAAAGTTACAGAATGAATTATATTTGTACTATTTAAAGTACCACTAAGAAACTGAGTAAAATTAGCCCCATTGGAACAGGCTTTGCTATTTAAAAGCAAAAGATGTTCAAATGTTTTGGTCATTTTAAGCAATTCTTTCCCCATGGAGCATGTGGGTGAGGCACCCGTTATAGTCACAGCTAAAAGCAGAAAGTGCTCCATGACTTGTAAACCAAAACGAGTGGACACTCCCAGGGCCTGATCCCCATGGCCGTGAGAAAACCTTAGGGAGACATTCACAGACACACAGGACTTGGGATGAAAACACTGCACGAGTCCTGCAGCCATGGAGATGATGACACCAGGGAAACCTGAGGGACAACAAGGCTCAGAGAGCATTTTGGGGTGTCAGCAGCCAGCTCCAGCATGCTCCCTAAACTCCAGAAGAGCTTAATGCATGGAAAAAAGATGCTTTCGAGGTTAAGGAAGGTACTTTCCTACCTTGGGGTAGATTCCTAAACCTAAAAATATCCTAAAATGTCAGTGTGGAGCTCTGATTAGAGCAGGCAAAAAAATCCTCTGACAAACCCCAGGAGCCCCTCCCAGCCCAGGCCATGGCTGTGCACATGCCGTAAGTTGGCACGAGCCAGGACTTTTTCTGAAAGGAGCCATCCCATTTTCCATCAAACCATCTGTCTGGTTCCCTCCCGCTGCCGCTCCGTGCTTTGTGCCAGCATGAGAAGCTACACAACCCAGATTGAGGAACCATTACCAGGCAGAAATGAATTCTTTTTAACAGAGTTTGGGTGAGGCTGGTCTCACCTGCATGGATTGACAAGGGCCACCTTTCCCCAGGCTGAGCCCCCTTGTTCCTTCCCATGAAGTGTCTCTGAAAGCAGGAATAAGTGACACGGCCTCCTTGTCTTTTAATTTGGCTCACAGAGATTAATCTCGGAAATCATTCCAACACACCCACAGTAATGATAAGGAAATATTTCCTAATATGGAATAAAAACCGAATATTGGAGTTGTGCTGCACTCCAGGATTTCCTGCTATTCAACACGGCTGAGCAGCAGAAGTCTCCCATGAACGGCAGCAGTGATTCAGTTCTCTGCTACTTTCAAGGAGCAGCAAGCACAAATTCATTTCCCTGACAGGAAAAGGTACAGGCTGGGTCACACTGTGTCTGAGTATACAAATGTACCTAGGGGAATAGATACATAAACTAAGTATACCTACACCTATGTAAGTTACATTAACTATGTTTATTTCCTTTTAGAGTTAATCTTTTGCCTCCTGCAAGCAGCAAAGAAACTTTTGATCCAAACGTCATAACCTTGGCTTTCACAAACAATGGGAGACTGGTCATCTAAAGTTTAGAAACAAATCCACTAATAAGGTCACTTTTTCAGCTGCACTTGCCTCAGCCTTTGGCAATACAGTGACATTCTTTATGCTCTACTATCAATAGCTCTGTCCCAAAGTCAGGACCACATTTTGAGACATTCTGTACTTTTAACACTCACTCAGCATTGAATGATGTGCAATGACTTCCCAAAATCTTCACAAGCTCAGTTCTTTCAAATAACTCATTTTATTTTCTTTACTTCTTAAGACAATCCAGCCGTTTGGGGTTTAGCAGTACCCACCCAAACTGCTTCACTGGGCACGTGTGTGTGGCTGCGAGGCAGGACTCCCCCACCCACCACAACCTCACGGACAGAGGGGACACACAGGGGTTGCACTTCTGCTCCACCAGCAAGGACAGAGGGATAGAGCCAGGGACATGATAGGAATAGAGGTGCTGGTGTATGCACACACCGCTGTCTTCCAAGGAGTGCTCCAAATGGGAGGTCAGCTCAGGACACCACTCTGGATGACTAAGTGAAGCACGAGACATGATGAGGGAACCAGCTCTGCAGTCCCAAGCAGCCACTCTTTTCTTCCACAGTTTACCATGGCATCAGAACATATGCATTTTAATTTACTGGGGACAAGAGAAATCAGTAGCTTGCTGGAAAGCCAACAATGTTCTGCAGTGAAAATGCATTTCATAGGTTGCTTCAGCTCACTTGTATCTGTCCTTTCTCCTGGCTCTCCCCAAGTTTTACACTGCCGCAAATCTTTGTCCTCTCAGAAGTGTCTAAAAACAGGAAGCTCTTCTTTTTACTGGAGTAATGGCATTCCTGTGCACTTAAGCATTTTCACAGCTTTTAGCAGGTACTTGCATCCAGGCATAAGAAAACATTGTTTTAAGATCTGTTAAATTAACTGGCATTAAAAAAGCCCATGCTAAATATTTTGCTGCAATGTTTTGGATCATTAAATAATTACAAATCGAGCAAGGTCAATGAGCATAAATCTGCTTCCTCCTCAGTTATTGGTTTCCCAGATAAAGTTCTACTCAGGTCCAATGAAAAATATGTCCCACTCCAAAATATGTACAACTGTCCAAAAGTAACATTCAGTCAGTGCATTTTTCTACATCTTCCACGCCCAAGAGACACGAGTTAGGACAAAAGCAAAGAATAAAGGAAAGAGCTTCTAACACAACATTGACACAAAATTTCACAGAAAATGTGGTACCCTTTCAGATGCAATCCAAGAAACTCTACTCTCAGATTTCAGGCATGTCGTAAAGCCCTTCTACTTCCTAAGGAGCCTAGGGAAGCAGGACCTTGGGAATTAGGAGGGACTGTTGTATTGAAGAATGCTGGGGAAGGAGGTTTGCTTTTCTTCTTCACTGATCTATGTTCAAATCCCTGACTCTTGCCAGGCTCTTTTTAGATCACATCAATCAAATTAAGTAATTACACATGATAAGTCTGTGCCAGCAAAGGAGCTGACTGCTAAATGAGATACAGAACATCAGAGCCCAGCCATGGCCTGGTGCAATGCCTCCAGTCAGGGTTAATGAGCACAACAGATCCCTCTGGCCCTAAAAAACCTCTAAATGCAGGTAGTGCATGTTGTTAGTACATGCAATTCTGGAGAACAGATGTTTGCCTGTTCAAATCCCACGACAACAATTCATTCCTTGATGGTTCCTGGAGAAGCAGACAGCTGTTGGCACACAAAGCAGACTAACTTGGTGAGGCCCAGGGTACACAGAGATAAAGACAAGTGTGCAGTTCCTTGATGTACGAGAGGAACGCATCGTACCATCCTCCTAGGGCCTGGAGCTGGGAAGCAGATTTGGAATGCTGGGGATGGAGCTGTGCCAAACTCTTATCACCACATCATGCACAGCCCTGGCGATCAGTACCAAAGGTGGAGAAAGAAACATTCTTTCATGAAGGAACCATAATGGCAACATCTAATTCCTACAGTGATAATAAGGGCAACTGAGAAGAGGAAACTTTTACTATTCTGTCTCATTATCAGACTGGTTTAGGGGAGAACAGTCAACACAACTGTGGTCTTTTATTTCAACATTTCTATCATGTTGAGAACATACATATCACAAATACACTGCAAGTGGGTAGCTGGGGCTTATCCTTCTGAGATTTAGAGGTTTAGATACAGAGGAAAACAGCTCTTGCCTTGTGAAATCCAAGAGTCGTCCTGCAGCCTTTCCTTAACATCCCAACTGCTCATCTCCTCCAGGGCTGAAGGGTACCAGGAGTGCTTTGTTATGACTGTGTGTATATACACACGATCCTTCCTACACAATTGAATATTCACCCTTCTAGGAAGATATGCGAAAAGCAAAAAAGGAAAAGGAAATAAAAGATTTGCACATAGGTGAAAGATGATGAGGTTTGTGATGGGCATTAGTTCCCTCTAAGAAGTAATTCTCTGGTCTTGGCCTGGGAAGGTTCACTCAGAATGGATGTTGTTTTCCTTTAAATTAATCTCAGATATTTGATTCTATTATCTGGTTTCCTAGTTAAAGGACAAGAGAGGCAAACCAGGGTGTAAATAAAAGCGTGGCTATATCCAGCTGCAAGGAAGGCAGAGGGAAAAGGAACAAGTTCCTATAAAATATTAAGGCTGTATGCCAGACATGCATGAAAGGGTAAATTTCCAGATTTAAAAAACCAAAAAAAACCCAAAACCCAAAAAAATCTTAAAGACCCCAGTTTCCTATGCTTTCAAAATGAAAGAGATTATGGCAAGAATAAGAGAAGCAGATGACAAATTCTCTAGGAGCAAACCTTTCCCACTAAGGAAGCCTTCAGAACAGAATAGTCTTGGAGCATGTCCTGACGGCTAAGCACTGTTGACAGAGAAAAGGCACAGGACTCCTCAGTAAAAAGGACTCTTTATGGAACACGGGTCACCTCAAACAAAGGAGAAGCAACACTTGTGCTTCTGCAGAATGGCTCTCACTGTTCCTTTTCAAGGTGTCTCTACTGCCCCGTAAGGTGACCAAGTGTCATTGTGTCCCCATTTCTTTATCTGTCAAGCGCAGATAAGTACAAGTGGAGTTACCTGCAGGAAATCTGAATGGAAATGCCAGTTTAGTGCAAACAATGGGTAAAGATGGAGACTGGTGGAGTGGCAAATAAAGAAGTCTTTCAGGCAGCAATCTGAATTGCTTAACAAATTGGATACAAACAGCTATTTCCCATAAATAGTAATCAGAGAAAAACCCAAATAAGCCGTAGGAAGAATGAGATCATTTCCACTTTTGAAATATTCTGTAAATTTAACATTTCCTTATGGGGATGGGCCCTGTGCTCAAGGCCCTTACACAGAAAGGACAGACATTGCTGCCAAGTCCTGTTTCAAGGACTTGTCAGTGCAGATCTATAACTGCTTCTTAGAAAGACAGGTCCCTTTCCTCTCCATTTGGCTCCAACCCCAGCCATGAACTCCTGCAGTTTTCCTAATAACACAACCACAGGTGAGTTAGGTGAACTCAGCAGTCTGACAAAATTAAGCTACCAACCAGCCCCATCCTCTTATGAAAAGGAGACCACTCTTCCATTAAGACCAGCAAGTTGGTTTGTCCTACCCTCCAACTACACAAATTCAGTGAAAGAGGAGCAATTAAATAGGGACAGGCACAGAGGACAAGGGGTAGAACAGCACTGTCCCTTTTGCAGGCACTCGCACTTGGACTCCATCCCTGTAAGGTCTGGATACGCTTGTGGCAATGGGAGGACAGGGCTGTCCCTTTTGACTGAGGGCAGTTATGTCAGATTGGGTACAACAGAAACCGAGCTGAATGGTGACAACTGTTACACAAGCATTTACTCTCACCAGTGAGTCACACCCTTCTGTTATCCTTCTGCTGGCTCCATCTGGAAATGGGCTGGTAGAGAGGAGAGCTGTGCAAAGCTCTCAAAAGACCCTATCTATTCTCTCATGTTCCCTTACTCCAGGCTGCAACAAAACAGAACATAATCCATTTGATTTTGATGGAAGTGGTTGTGGTAGGCCTAATCACGATGAACAGCTGAACACCCATCCATGTGCTGCACTCTCCATGGATAATCCTACAGCCATATTTACAAAGACCAGGGAGGGTTTGTACCATGTGCTGCTTCTGTTGCATTGTGAGCTATCCCAAGTTCTCCTCCTGGAGCACTGCTTGGTTCCTGCATGTTGAACAAAGCCCAGCATGGACAAGCAGGCTCAGATAGCAATGCTGACCTGGAGCAGGAGCCCATACTCTGCAGCAGACACAGACACAACTTGTACTTGAATTTGAATAGTTTTATGGTCAAAGACTTAAAGCAATGCCTGGTAACACACCAGGAACATCCAGTCTAAGGCCCACTCTAATTTCTCACTCATTCCTTAATGCATCTCCTCTCATTCTACTCAACAGCTCTCCCAGAAGAGTTACCAGCTCAGGTATTCCTAACACAACCTATAGTGGTGACTTGAGGTGGACAAATCTTGCATAAAAATCTTGAATAAAACCACACTAAATTTCTGTAATTTGCCAATGATGCAAGAGTTGAAGTCATGAATATTTTGAGTTTTCTGTTTTTAATTGCAGATTATGTATGTACAGAGGAACAATGCTCTTGTGTCTACAACACAGGAAACTGCATTAAGTAACAGATGAACTGGATTCTATTTCCTATGTGCAAAAACAAACCACACAGAAAAAAAAAAAAGAAAAAATGTACTTAGGGTGTGCCTCAGTTACCCTACAAGAAAGCAAACATCATTCCTGTAGCCAGCAGGTCAGGTCAGGAGGCTTAGAGTGTTCATAGGCACAAACACCTGGGGACTTTAGTATTAAGAAATTATTAATCCGTTCTGAAAATTCATTATTTAACTTAAAACATATGAGACATGTGGCCCCTCCTTTGTAACTGCACTTGCCTGAGCTGCCCATTTGATGACTGCAGACAAGGCACTGATGTGGATATTGTGGGTTTGGAAGGGTATGTGGCAAGATAAGCAACCGAGACAATTTTCACTTTTCCAAGGACAGGGTTGGAATCTCACCGTGGTTTCAGAAACAGGAGGAAAATATATGGGAAAGAGCAACAGAAGGACAATCGAATATCGATACTCTGCAAGAGGCCAAATTTGGTGATAACATTTCCAAGTTGAGCTACACACAGCCTTGGCGAAATGTTGCTCTTGTGAGTTCAGCTGAGAGCGTTCCTTGCAATGACTCCCCAGTCAATGTTTACAAATTCTATTGCTCATATGCAAATAACATTCATCAGCTGCCTTTTAAAGTACTGATAAATAGACAACCTTTGGAAAGTTTTAGTTTCCCAGCAAAGCCATACACAATATCAGGAATGTGGTTTGTCACATTGATATAACACAGAGTAAGAGAGAATATGTCCCACTTTCACAAATCACAAGGAAGCAGCTGCTCTGCTCTATTCTCTTCACTTCTGAAAATGTAAGGAGCACCAAAAAATAAAGAGAAAGTAGTCTAATAATGTAGTGTTAGTACAGCATCGGAAACATTTACATCTGTGATTCCTCAGATGATTAATTATTGCTTCAATTGAGCCTTAAAATATATTTTAACTTGCACTCAATTACAAAAAGAAAATCAAGTGAAATCCCTTATTTTAGAAGTTCCCCTGGCAGTCAGAAAAAGTCTGTGAAAAACCAGCACTTTTTACTCCACAGATTATGCTCCATTGATACTGAGCCTTACCTCCCTAGCCTAGATCCATAATAAAAATTTCATTATTCTCCCCAGATCTAAGACGATAACTCAGGGTTTGAAGCAAGATCTGGAGGCTAGTCTACCTTTTTTTTTTTTAATCCCCTTGAGTAAAATTTTGCAAAATAAATTATGGAAATTTCAGCAAATCCTGAAAGCACAGGGAAGCTGCTCTGCCAGCAGCCTCCAGGAGGGAAGGTGTGCCCTCCCTCTTCCCAGCATGCCCAAAGCTGCAAAGGTCTCTTGGGGTTGCTACCAAGCCTCAAGCTGCTTTCCTCTCCTCTAGATTATCCTTCATGTTAGTAATGCCAGAAAGGATCTTCATCTTCCAATGAATTGGAGCTGCAGGCTTTATCCTGGTTCCCTGTTTGATGTACCTTCCTCCCAGCCTTCAAGCAAATTACGTTTTGCCCCTTTAAAATATTTTCCAACCAGATCTGGAGGTACTTTGCAAAACTGAAACATAAAACACACCGTCTTGGTGATGCAAGTAGGCAACTGTATCACTCTCGACTGAAAAGGAAATCAAGTAAATCCGATCATTCCTGGGAGGATTTTGAAGATGCATGAGCAAGGGAGGAACCTGACTAGAGATCCCTGACTTGTAACAAGTATCCACAGTGGCCTGTGGGAACAGACCCCTTCCAAACCCACCCACTCAGTTGCAGAAATATATCCAAGATAATACAGAATCATAGAGTCATTAAGGTTGGAAAAGACATCCAAGATCATTGAGTCCAACCCTTGGCCAAACACCACCACATCAACTAAACCACTGCATTAAGTGCCACCTCCAGTCATTTCTTGAACACTTCCTGGGATGGTGAACCACACATGCTGATATGGCACTCTCCACATACAGTTCTCAAAAAACGCAGACAGTTTCAGTCAGATTTCAGAAACGGGGAAAGTAAGGCAAAACAAAATTAATCAGAGCCACCAAAAATAAATTAAATAAAAAAATCAATTATTCAGCACCATACCAGTATCTGAGGTACAAAGTGCAATTTGCAGAAGCTGCCAAAAACCAGAGACACAGAATCATTAGTCCTGACTCTCACCTTGAGTTTAGTATTACAGTCAGATCAGGGCAGCACTGGGCTAAGACATGCTGCTCCTCTGGCAAGGCTTCACACAGACACACGTTTGAAAAATAGAGTGTGTGCACTTCAGGAACATAAAAATGCTTTATGGAATCCTATTTTTAACACTAAATGGCACAATGAACTATGGGAAAATCTAGAATTACAGCAGGAAGCAAAAAAAAAGTCAGTTGACCTGAGCCCGGGGTTTTTCAGGGGTGCAACTGCAGAGGATCACAGGAGCCCTGGGGCTCTCACAGCTGCTATTGAGAGAGAACATTCTTCATGCTCCTCTGAAGAAAAACGAATCCTGAACTACACTTGGCAAAACAAAAGGAGTCTGAATTCACAAGTTTTTGCATGCACCTGCAGGGATATTTTACTAAAGTGAACCCACTAGATCTTGTTGACATTTCATCTGCCATGGGAAACTACACAGAAGTCACACGGCAGTATCAGGGTGTACATTTGAGACAGCACAACTGGAAGTCCAAGGCCTTCCCTGCACCCGTATTTTTCTGCACCTGTAGTCACCCTTGCAGGAGGTAGAAGCCAACATCTCCTCCTGGTGCTTTCCAGCTCCACTGACTATACAGGATGGGCAACACGTCAAACTGGCTTGGATGTGCAATATTCAAGCACTCAAGAATAGGTAGATGAATCCTGCCTGGCAGCTGATACAATGCCAACTCTTATTGTCAGAAGTCTTTGGATTTTGCAGTTTGCTTCTCCTGATCATCTCCAAAGTCTCTAACTGTTGGTCACATCTGTAACAGGTTTCTCAAGCACTTTTAGAGACCCATCCTCAACAAATAGTGTTCCCACAGCAAAGAGATTTCACTTTCAGTTAAAACATGTTCCAAAAGCCAAATGAAGCAAATAAAAAGGTGGCATCCCTCCTCCCCTCATCCCAATCTGCACGACAGAGCACTGAACCCTCCAGCAGAGGAGGGCCAGGCAACTGTCTATAATGTGGATAGGCACAGCTCCCACCAAATTTAAGACAATTTGAATCCAACTGTGGCTTGAGCAACTTGAATTTTTACAGCCTTTAACTCTGGGCATCTCACAGACAGTAAAAATATTCTCCACATAAAGAAAAAAGATGAAGATCTGAAGCTTTATATATAGTGTTTGCTAAAAATACCTCTTTAGAGACATCCTTTGCCAAATACATACCAAAACTTCAAAGGCTGAGTTATAATGTTGAAATATTTGTAATGCAAGTTGTTATGATTCTTGTGAGGCATGGCTGGCAGTCAGGGATGGCATCTTTCAGCTCCGAGATCTGGTCCAGGCAGTAACTGGAAATAGCTCTTTGGTGGCTTACGTGAAATGAGTCAATGCACCTCAGTCCAGCTCTCAATAAATTAGGAACTACACCACAAAAGCATCTGTAAGAGTCACTTCCTTTGTTGACACCATTCTAAAGGCCAAGGTCTGAATAAGGTAAGGAAAAAGAATTATGCTCCTTCAAAATAGCACATTCCTTCAAAACACAAATTGTTTTTATCCAGCATCTTTCGTGAAAGCATCCCAGCGCATTTTTATAAAGTATGAACTAATCTAAGTATTCCTGTAATACATGTAACCCAACACTTCATCAGTAGTAAAGCCTAAGACTTGCTGGCTTCCAACATGTAGAGCCATGCGAAAGGAGAGCAGCCAACAGGAATATTCTCATCCCACATTCTAACTGCATTTCTCTCTGGAGCCAACAAAAGTGTCAGAGCTCTCAAGTTTTTTTCTTTAAGAAAATTTAGCATAGAAACAGAGGTTCACCTTGAACCAACCACTTCATTTCCAAGACTCACGTCATTAGTTGTACTTGCCTTGTCTCTTGCCAGTAAAGGGGCATGAAGCAAGTGATACAAATTTAGAAAACAAAGCAATGATATTTAAAACTCTGCTTTAAGAAAAATAAGTAATTTTAGCTATATGTGTCACCAACACAATTCAGAGCAATTGCTTTGAAAACATCAGTCGATTACATTAATTACCTTCAACTCTTTGCATCGGGATGGCACAAAGTAACTGAATCTAATCACACTTAATATTAGGGGATTGGTGCTGCTCAGTAAATCTGGAGATGCTGAGTTGAGCAAAAAGAATGTGTTTAATTCAGAGATGAAAGTCTTCTGAATTTTGGTGCTTCATAAACAGCTGCTAAGCTGATTGAATGATGCCTGTGAAGTAAGCAGGGTCAAACGTGGTCAGTACCTCAAAGAGTACCACATGCTTCAATATTGAAAAAGCACTTGTAAAAACATCTCAGTACATTTGCATCTGCTATCACTTCAAAAAAAGTCCTAGGTATCCACAACAGAGGCTGGATTATCCTTTGTCATTCCACTATCCCTCAGAGTTGATGAGAATTATACCACCAAATTCAATATGGGCAGTAGATTTACCAAAAAAAAAGAGGCTTCTTAGTTAGAATTAGCATTGACTGAGGTACCAAAGGAAGACAAGCATTTCAAGAAATTCCTAGGTGTTGATTTTATTCATACATTAGTCATTGGCAAATATTCATTAGATGCCATTACTCTGGAAAGCCACTGGAATGCATTTAGTACAGCTTCCTTAGCTAAATTTTATTTCATTAAAACTCCTATACTCATGGTCAAGCACAAACTACATTCCGGATCTACCCAAGGAAGGGAAAACTGTAAGGAAAAGCAAAGGCAGGTTCTTGCTATAGCACAAGGAAAAAAGCCCCCATTGCCCTGCCTAGATGTACATCTACGCTGGGAGCCCACTTTTGTCAGTGACTTCATCTTTAAATCAGATGCTTTGTTGACAAGATCATCACCACCCTTGAATAGAAGGAAGCTGCACCCAAAGCACCAATTCAGATGTTCCAGACAGGAGTCTGGCCTTCCATCCAAGACAAATATGGAGCTTAATCTGCATTGCTCCTACTGTGGTTTACTAGTTTGCAGTATCTGAAGAGGATTTACTTCATGATTCATGGAGAAGGAGGGTGGGTGGACCTTAATTAACCAGCATCTTTGCAGCAAAATCCAGCCTTGCCTTGGCAGGCAAGAGAGGGAGGGAAAACACTTGGATTCCACACTGACATAAGAAAATGTCATCATGCAACTGCCTTCTCCAACTGCACACAGGCAGATGCAGATTCACTCTAATGTCCTAAGTAAGGATACAGAAGCTTTTATCCTCTCAGTCTGTATGGCAGCTTTCTTTAAAGATGACATGGCCAATTCAGAGCACTTAAGCAAAAGAACCAAGAAAATACATTTATGCTGTGACTCTCAGACTGAGAAAATTACAGTCATATACAAATAAGAAAGATACTGCCAGGACTAATTTCAAAAATTAGCTTCTACAAGGAAAAAATACATATAGCACTAACAGGTTTCAGTTTCTTGGATTTTTTTTCTCAAAGCAGAACAGTATAACCAAAACTGTCTTTATAATTCTTCTTTTGCAGTCCTTGCTCCCTAAGCAGCACTGGTTCATCCCATGCCTGGGGGTAAAAACCTGAAACTGAACTGGACTGCAAACAAAACTGAAACTGGCTTTCTAAATATTGCTGCTTGTTTAACAAAAAAAGGCAGAGAGAAAATTAACTGAAACTACTTATCTTTATTAGAGTATAACAATTTCCCCTCAATTACTTTATAATTACTTCCTTCTTTTTTGACTTTCCACTATTTCAATCCTTTCAAATGCAGTGATCCAAAGTACACACAAAAAAATTGGATATGTATCCATTGGTTGTTCTCTAAATGTTGCTTTTGACTGTAAAGATGACTTTACAAAGCAGAATCTTATTTTGTTTATTTAAACATAAAAAGGGTAAGCGTATTTCTTCACTGTACCCTCAAAAAGGTGAAAGTTTTGCACCTTACTTACACATCGAAGGTGAAGGCAGCAGCATTTTTGGCAGGCTCCAAGGAACCTCTTTGCTAGTTTGCAGCAGAGGTGCTCAGCAAAGTTATGCTGTCAGCAGCCAGGCTGCAGCACAAGCTGCGAGCAGCAGCTCCAATCAGTGCTGTAGGTCAGCGTGTATTCAGACACAAGAAACTCTCTCTTCCCTGGTTTCGGTGATATAATGTTCATCTCTTTTTCCTGAACACTGAAAGGGATTTGTTCTTTCTTCCTTCATGTGCCACTACAAAAGTGGCTTACATGTCTGTGAGCAAAAGCAAACAGTTAACATGAATCAGCTGCCCTCTGGGATTAAATGGGGCTTAAAGGTATCCGAGTGTGAGCCTAAGATTCTGGAGTTATGAATGAACCCCAGCTGTCAGAGACAATGCTTTCAGCCTGAACTCAGAGCAGGGAACATGGCAGGTTGGACTCAGATGCCTCTAGAAAAACCAAGTGGAAAGTTCCTTTAGGTCACCCCGCAGCAGTATCAGCATCACTGATACTGATTGAAGGAGCTGGGATTAGAGCTGAAGTACATTAAGTCCACTTAAACAACCACGTATTGGCCAAGCCCACTAACACATCCATGGCCTGAAATTCTCAGCACCTTCAAGGGGATTGATTCTCTCAGTGTGGCATTCATTTCACACTCCTCATCGTGACAAAGCCCAGAGCACTAAGTCTGGGAAGATAAGAGGACACATCATTATTCCTGTCACTGGAAACTTTTATACAAGTTCACTTGCATCTAAATTATATCCCAGGTATAACCAACCCTCTGGAAATGCCAGGATTTGCATGCTCAAGCTGATTAGCTGGTAAACATATTCTAGTCCTCACCTGGACAGCTCCATCTTTCCATATATTACTACCACACCAGCACAGCTGATATCCAAGTTTTCATCCCACACCTTTTTTCTCCTCTAACACTACCACAGCTACATGGCCTCAAATATTGGAGACAACTTTGCACCTCCTGGTGCATATGGGGCTCGCAGTGACTTCAGTGTGTTCCGTCCTGTTGAAGGAATGGATGAATGTTGACTATAAACACTGTTAATTACTGAGAACTAGAGCAGTCAAGAACTGGTACGACATAAAGAAGGTTAAAATTTTCCAATTTCTTTGAAGGTTTGCCAGCAAAGCTTGAAAATTTAAAGCATTCCACTTTGTTCTTTTCCCTTTATCACTGGCTCATGGAAAAAAACTGGAGGAAAAGAGAAGAAAATGATTTAATGGGGGAGGAGAGAACCCCCATCAATACTCCATTCATCTTCTAAACAACTGGGATTGTTTTTCCAGATCTTCTTCTCAAAATCTTGTAATAAATGGCCTGCAATTCAATTTCTTACCTGAAACTATTTCTGAAAATGCTTGTTCCTACTACCATAGCTCATCAGAACATAGTGAATTCCAACCCACAGTCCGATGGGATGGGAGGTAGATGATAGTCTGGGAGTCTGTTTGCTTTGACAGCAGTCTGTGGTTCACTGGACTTGTGAACCACAGCCTCAACCTCTGTGCCAGCACTCCATGGCTTCGACAACAACCTCAGAGAGAGGTGCAACACTCATTCATCTGAACAACATCAGGAGAGCTTTATTTGACTTCAGTTCCTCATGTATGTCTCTAGGCAGACACTAAAGGTCAATTATATTCATGTTTTATACTACACACACGTCTTATTTCCCCCATGAGGATCCCTGTATTCTACACTTTGGCGGTTTCAAATACTTCAAAACAATCTCTGCTCTACAGATTTTTATTCATCTCATTCTCATTTTGTCTGACTTCAACTTCACTTGATTTCTAGTAGGGAAGATTAAAAAAATTAGGAAGCTACAGGAGATTTTCAGGTGTTCTTAACATAATTGTTGGGGGGGGCAGTTTGTAAAGAAGAAAATAAAACCCACAGAAAAGTTTTTAATTACTACTTAGGCAACTGAGCAGTGAGGTCACCATATCCAGAGCACAAGTGGGCTAAGATGTTCAAGTAATACAGACTTTACATGAACTCTCCTTCTCTGTTAAATTAAACTCCCTGAAAAGAAAAACAGAACAGAGCAGGAATCTCCATACAATAATTAACCATAAGAGAAACCATCTGATACACTTCAACACAAAATGGTCATTTATATGTTTTGCTCACAGGAGATTTGGGAGATGAATTCATTAAGAACTCCTGTTTTAATAAACCTTGCTTCTCTACCTTTAGTCACTACTTCATAAGACTCTACCTATGTCTGTGAGGATTGGGGAAGGACAAAACAATAAGACTTTACTAGAAATTGTACTTGCAATATGATCAGTGTCAGTTGGTTTGTTCCCCCTGCCCCCAAACCTGAATATGAGCATTTCCTTTCCTACAGCATTCATGGAAAGAGACATACATGCTGTAACTAATTTCATGAAGTGAAGGAAATTATTTTAAACTATCAGGAGGCAGACTAGTTTAGTAAGAGAAATTTTCTTTAGGCACAACAAAACTTTTGATTTGCTTAAGTGAAATATGGCAATTCAGTCAAAGAACAGCAACTCACCTACCTGTTCAACCAGAGCTCTTAATCACTTTAGCAGACTAACCAAGCACAAACAAAACCAATAAAAAACAGTGACAAAGACACATGTTAATGACACCAGAAGTGACAAAATTCCTCTTTCACCTTTTATTGAAAGTCAGAATTTGCTGCTGTTGAAAGGGACCTTAAAGATCATCTGGGTCCAACTCCCTGCCCTGGGCAGGGACACCTGCCACCAGACCAGGTTGCTCAGAGCCCCCTCCAGCCTGGCCTTGGACTCTGCCATGGATGGGGCAGTCACAGCTCCTCTGGGAAACCTGTGCCAGGGCCTCACCACCCTCACGGGGAACAATTTCTTCCCAATATCCAGTCTAAACCTCCTCTCTGTCAGTGTGAAGCCATTCCCCCTTGTCCTGTCACTCCATCCCCTGTCAATAGTCTCTCTCCATCTTTCCTGCAGCTCCCTTCAGGTACTGAAGGCCACAATGAGGTCACCCCAAAGACTTCTCTTTTCCAGGCTGAACAATCTCAATTCTCTCAGCCTTTCAAACTTGCTAAGTAAGTCTCACCAAGTGTATTTGCTACAAAAGTATCTGATAACCAAAAGCCATTACTCCACCAAACAGGAATCTGCTTTAACAGCTGCCTGTTACCTGTTTGTACCACCCATGTCTCTCATTGTTGAATGTTTGCCTTGTGTCCCACAGAGAACCTCGTATGCAGATCACAAAATTCCCTTATAGTGCCAGATTTTAGAGCCTGTTAAATTATACTTTTAATTATTGCTAAACAGGCTTCACTCTACATATCCAGCTGCTACTGTTTGAAAAAACAGGTACTCCCACTAAATCTTTACCTTGTGATTAAATTTGTTCTCCTTTCCTGCTCTGCCAAACACCCCAGAGCACAGAACAGAGGAATCTAACTTCAAGAAACAACAACTGTCTTCAAACAATGCAGTGCAATGCTTTTGTCTGGGGAGCTACTAATATAAGTGTTCCTCTTCATACAGGACTCAGCAGGCTAAAAATTAGTGACATTTTAAGTGGAACAATTCTTTCATCATCAGGCTGATATTTGGCTGCCATTCTGGTTACCTCCCTTATAAGGCACTAGCAAGAAGGAAGGGCAGGGAACACATTATGCAACTGTTCATTGTAAAAAATAATTAAAACAAATTTAAAGAAATGTCTGTAATAAACACTTTTCCAATATACAAAAGACAAAAAGAGCTCGATGCCATTGGTCTAAGGTCTGCCATTTCTACTGGGCTAATTTGGGAAAAGGGAATTTATCCTGAAAGGAAACACTTTTCTCAGTTTTTATGGGAAGAAGAGGAAAACTGTAGCCTGTGAACTGCTGCTGCCTTCTTCACAGTCTGGTTCAAATCTAGCTAATCAGCCAAAGAGGCAGCTCTGCACTGGGAAATAAAGGGGCAATACCAGGGCACACCTGCATTCTGTCACCTCCTCTGTGTTCAGGTGTGATCCATGGAAATATGTCTAATTCAAAGTTCAGCTTCCAGCAAAGGTAAGGGGGTTGGGTGGTGAGGCCATCCACACCTTGGCTGGCTTGTACACAACAGCTCTCCTGCAGACCAGGAAATATCTTTTGGAATTTACCTATCAGTTCAGCTGTAAGTAGCTTCTTTTCTAACTACTGAAGTCATAAAAACACTGAGACTTTCTACCCACAGAACAGACTCCAGAGTCTCCAAACTGGCAGGAGGAGGACGCATCTGTCCTTTGCAGGGGTTCTCAGTGATCCCAGAAGTTCATGGTACAGCACAAGTGTGCTAGAGAAGTTGGTTCACTCTCTGTTGCATCAGGGACAGGGATATGGAGCCTTGTACAACCAGGAGTGCCCCCACAGCACACACAGCTCCCCACTTGTAACAAGCTGCTTCTGTCAAGCCACTTTCCTTTGTTGTTTCTGTCCTTCTCAGTGGTCATTCAGGCTGGTCATGTGTCTTACCAAAGTTATGACTTTGGTTCCCTCCTCCTCCCTCAGTTATGGGAATGGAAGTTTATGACTACTCCCCCTTTCATATACTCCTGTGTATGGAAGCTGACTGTCTCTGCAACTCCTATGGCTTGGTGTGACCTATTATCTTCATTTTAATTGCACCCAATTTATGCACAACTGTGTTTCTCATAAGCATTATTCTACTACAGTGCCTCATAAAAAGGACCTTCAGCCAAGTAAAACTTTCTGGTAAGGCACCCACTTGACTAAAGTTTTTCAAGTGTTTGTCTGGGGGATGGTCTGCTTGGTTTTGTTTTACTACAAGGAGATTTAATTACTAAAATACCTTGGCATATTTTATAAATGCAGTACTTAATGTGCATTACACACGGTGCTCTCAGAGAATTGTAAACAGCTCTCTTTATTACACATAGTACAAAAAGGTTTCACAACCTTTCATCTGTTCAGAGATAAGAAAAAGTCTTTTTGTTTCCCCCATTGTGGAAAGAAATTTAACAAATTCCAATATGCCAAGATCTTTGCTAAGACTGGAGGTCCTCTACAGCATGTCAGTGACCACAGGCTCAAACTCTGCAACATAAGAGACATAGCTAATATAAGTTGCAATACAATAAACATCCTTCTTCTCCCACAGAGATCCGAGTTTTCCCTCTACTTCCTCCCTCCCATTCATTCTGTCACCTATTATAAACTCCATCTGTTTGCACAACCTGGTCAGGCCAAACTATTACTTAATCTTGTCTGTTCCGTGTTCCTAAAAGGGGAATAGTTGTCTCTCTTTTTTACTGCTTCAGGATATTCTCACTCTTGTGAAATCCCATAATCCCAGGCTACCAACTTCATCAACCATTGCTTCCTTCTACTAGTGAAATATAAAGTCAACTGTTCCTTAGACAATCAAAATCTCATATAAGTAGTCTTCCAAAGCAAGTTCACTACTTTACAATTCTAGTACCTGTTTTCTTCACATTCTAATGAGTTCTAATAAAAGTTCTCATAAAACCATATGTGAGCTAACAAATTGCAAGTTTTGTAGGTATAAATGTTAAAGGCATACAACACAAAGTTCCAAATCTACAGTTCAAACCAGAATATAAAATCTAACGCCTAAATTACTGAGAAATCAGAAAACCAGATATTTGAAGCATAAAGAGTAATATTCTTTCCTGATCCACTGTCTTCCTTTCCTCTTTTAATATCTAAAAAGTATTTAATGAGATATCAATGTACATCTTACAAGATTACCTGATTTCACAAGTAAGACAGTATTAACTATGATAACTGCCCATTTTAATGCTTCCCATACTGATCAAATTATTTATGACAAGGAAACTCAGCTGTTCTTAAAAATGTATTTATCCCCCTACTTCCTGTTTTGTTTCATATTGTTAAAAAAAAAAAGTTACATTACTTCCCTATGCAAATACAGGAGCAGTGGGACTGCCAGAAGTTACTCTGTAGTTT
Source organism: Atrichornis clamosus (assembly GCA_013400975.1). Classification (NCBI taxonomy): domain Eukaryota; kingdom Metazoa; phylum Chordata; class Aves; order Passeriformes; family Menuridae; genus Atrichornis; species Atrichornis clamosus. Next base: position 111,210 of record WBMZ01003978.1, read on the forward strand.
AAAACTCCAGAGTTGCAGGATTTTCTGTACCAATCAAATGATGAAGTCTGCTCTGCTACATTTGACAACTGATTTCTGATCCTTCAAGACAAGATTCCCCACCTTTAATATGGTTCACTATTTAAATTCACAACATGAAATAAGAAAGTAACTCTTCCCTGAGTGCATACCCCACAGTATAGATTGGCTTACCCTTGGTGTTACTTTTTTTTGCACAACAAAAGGCATTATTTAATCACAGACTTTGAAGAATTCTGCACCAACCCACCACAAAAATTAGACTTCAGTTATTTATCAAACCCATGTTTTCAAGCCACAGTAATGCAATTACTCCTAGTGGCAGGTCTGCTCTAAGTGCAGCTATATGTTGAAATGAGCAGCAAGAGGAGATTAAATAATTTTGTGGGCAATTGTATGTTTGATTTATGTCAACTGCCATTACCCTAAGACACAAAGCCTCTTTCTGGGGGACTAAAAGCAAACCATTTACCATATAATATCAGCTTAGCAGGCTTTGTGCTGATGAATAGTGCATTCAGAGAATCAACTCTTTTCATTCCAATATACATGTCTACCCTGCATCTCCTGGAATACAAATATCAAAGTTTATCAACCTGGCTTCACATTTTAACTAATGCTCAGCTTAAACTTGGTGGGGAGAACAACATTTTTATTAGAATGAACATGGACTGAGTGAAAACTGAATTTGTGGGCAGAGGATGAGCTTTGAAGACAAACCCACTGCCTAGACAGATACAAGGGACAAAGACAGTGACTAAGCTCCTTGTGGTCACTACAGGATTCAGGAGCGATCCCAAACTACAGCAGTAACTTAAATGATTAAAAAAAACCTTCTACCCACCATTCAAACTTCAGGGGCATAAAGACAGATGATCAAAGGGAGGCTACACAGAAGCCATGAGAAAGTACAGGTAAGCAAACCTCAGCCACATGTATGAAAAGCTGTGCATACGTTCAACTCCAGTGTGGTATCCCATATCATTCCAATCCATGAGAGTCCCACCAGGGACTCCACTACAGATCAGAGCCTCAGAGGTCAGTACCAAAAAGTTTACACAAGCAGGTCCACAACAGACCATTTGACAGAAATACAAAATTTCTGTTCTCCTGGGAACATTCCCTCACCAAGAGCATAGGCCTGGTCCAAGCCCACTGCAAGTTAACGAATGGGTGTGGGTTTGATGTTTGGTTTTTTTAAGACAGACTAACTTTCTGAAGAAAAAAAAAAAAAGGCAGAAAGAAATAGAGCAAAATACCTGTCCCCTGTAAATATTTGCTTCTGAATTCTGTTTAGCTAGAGGCTTGGGATTTGTCTTCCCCTGAAATGTTTGAGAAATAAATGTTTAGAATTTTTTAAAGTTCTGTTAAGCAAAAGTATTTCAATTGAACATACAGTATCCCATGCACAATATGAAAAACAAATGAGTTCACATCACAGAGCTATGCAAATTTGACTTCTCCTATCCAAGACATTTTTTAACAAAATCAGAAAAACATGTCTGCACATGGCACAGACACTAAAACTGCAGCAGTACTATTAGATACAGTAACAGATTTCTCACATGCAGTGAAGGTTGTCACTGCTCATCAGCACTCAGGTCAGTAGCCTATGGATTCCTACTTCAGTAGCCTATGGATTCATATTTCAGTTTACTGCTCAGAGTAAGAGTAAGCCTGATACCTTTTAGTCCCTAAAGGATAAGAAATGAAAACAATTTTTCAGATTTCTGTGTATATTCAGGCATCTTTTATGAACAGGTACAACAACTTAGTGAGATTTATTAGTGTTATAAACACTCAAGCAAGATCCCTCTGCTTCCAGTAACGTTAAAAAACTAATCAAAACTCTGAATCAGCACACCTGACAAATCCCAACAAAAATCCCACTGCTCTCCAAACAGAAGGTAAAAGCAAAACCAATTTATCCAACGGCAAGTCCTACGGAAACTTAAAAAAAAAAAAACCAAAATTTAAAAAAAATCAAACTTCGGCAGTGATTTTTATTCAGAAGCTATAGCAAGGCTCATTTATTCCTACTCTGGATTTTGCAAGAGGAAACCAGGTACGCGACATCAGCAGAGGCACGCGAGTGAACTCTGGTATTCCAACCCAAAATGTTCCAGATCAATTGAAATCAAATAAAAACTGCGAGACCTCTCTTAGTTCTTAGCATTCAACTTTTACCTTAGTCAACGAGAATTCTCTAAAAGACACAGAGCACGAGCCGACCGCCAAACCACGGGGGCCCAATCCCAAACTCCTCTGGCTCGGGAGGTTTGGGATTTGTTCCTCCCGAGAGAGGAAACTTGTGAAGGTTCTGTTTGCTTTTCTAAGCGCATTACGGAGATAATTTCATCCCTTTATTCATTTATTTCTAAAGAGGGTAGGACACCCTTAAGCCCAGAACCACGTTCTGTACCACGAGTACAGCCCGGCCGTGACCCTCCCGGCAGGGTCCCCGCACAGCCCCGACCCTGACTCCTCCCGCCAGGCTCACCTGAGTTCCCGCACCGACACCCCCGGGGGGCACCTCAGCCTCCCCGCCGGCGGCAGCCCGGGGGCAAGGGGGACAAGTCACCCCGAGGGCAGCGAGGCGAGCCACCCCAGAGGCTGCGGGACGAGCCACAGGTCACCCCGCTGGCAAGGGGACGAGTCGCCCGAGAGGCAGGCGGGCGAACTGCCCCGCAGTCCAGCGGCACCCCCGATCCTCCCCGGAGCCGGGGCTGAGGCTGCGCTCCCTCAGCCTCCACGGCGATGGCTGCTCCTGCTGCCTCACGGTGCGGGGGGAGCAAGGAGGGAAGGGAGGGGGAGATTCCCAGTCTCCAATGGCAGGATGCCAAGGCTGTTTCCGCGGGTACCGCCGGGTCAGAGGACGCCCGGCTCCCTCCAGGACCCGGTTCCCCTCAGGACTCACCTCCCGCCCGATCCGAGCGCGGCGCCGCCCCCGCGCTAATGGCAACGGGCGGGCCCCCGGCGGGGGCCGATGTTTACTCGCCGGCTCTCGCGAGAGCCGCG